>JASANE010011421.1:0-82048 GCA_030248225.1 Trileptium ribeirensis
AACGGAGTGGGTGAAGCAGTTGTTGTCGGAATACATTTGCGCAATTGCTCTTCCGATGACGTAACCGATGCCGCAACAGCCGAGGCAGTCTCAGAATCAAGGAAGTAGTAACCTAAAATCAAACAAAACAAAACGTGACACCCCTGCATACGAAAAAGCAGTAAGCAGCAGTTTTAGCCCAACCAGTCTAAAATACTGGTGGTGCATTCACTCAACCCGCTACAACTAACGCCTGGCGAATACTTATTTTCCTCTCTGCCATGCAGTTCTATACTACAGCTGTTGTAGCACATTGGTGCACCTATCGCAGTCCAGCTACAGTATTCGCTAGAAATGAGTGCTGCTCCTTGGATGTTTGCTCGAACTTCGTTCGATAATTCAAAATTTTGTTCCAAGTGTTTTCGAGACGTGTTCGAAAATTTAGCGCGTTTTTTAAATTTGTTTGAGAGCTGTTTGAAAAGTGTTCGATTGTTGTTCGAGAATAGATTTTAATCGTTGGATTGAAAGCCCTAGGTGGTAACAACCATTAATTCATCGTACGTTTCAAGTATTTGCCAGAAGCGCGATTCAAAGTGAAAACTCAATGACTGTGGCTAGAAGTTCATTGTGGTCTCCTCCCAATGCGTTAATTAATTAGGAGGGCAGCCTCAAAATCCGCTTTCCGCAGCACCTATTTGGCATATCTAATAATGTTTACTATTAATAAAATTAATTGCGTAGCCATCCACAATGCTTCTGACATTTTATCTATCTATTTTTACAACGAATCTGACCCTTTCAACCCAACGATCCCAGCATAATATCTTGTATTCGATGTTTGTTCGTTGGATATTCAACACTCATTTCGATTTCTTATCAAAAAATAAGTTGAAAAAAGCATGTCAACAGTGTTGTGAAAAATGGACCGGACACACAGAACAATTATGATCCCACAAAATTTCCTAAATACATACACTAACTTTTAGTCTCTGGGTATTTGAGCATAAAACATACATTCAATCGTTATCATTTAATCGGCGTTGAAACTTGCCAATCAAAATAAAACCGTTTTAGACAATCAAAGTTAATTTTTTGAAAAACCAAGTTTAGCACTACCGAGCCGTAGTTGAGTGCACAATCCTCCGGCGCAACATGGCGTGACAGCATTGTCGAGAGTCGCCATGTTGAAACCTACAACAGTAGTTCCCGTTAAAAATGACCATTAACACTATTCTATTTTTCTCATGATGCTCGTTAGCTTGAAACGCGACAATCTTCAGATCGTCATTATTGTCCTGCGGTGATTACAGACAATCATTAGGAACCTGAATTTTTATAAACGGGATAAACTTAAACTTAGAAAGGTAGGGTCATCAGCTTAGCAATATTAAACATAGTTCAAGTAGTTGTTTTTCTATTGTGAATATCACAGTAGGTTCTTCTAATGACAATAATAAATGCTGTCAAATTTTTGTATTAATATCTCGAATGCGAGGGTGAAGCACCGCGAGCGTGGTTTCATTTATAAGTTGCCTGCTTACCATGTGATGACTGGTTCAGCTCAGGATAACCACCACACAATCCGATTGCAGCGAGACCCAGTTGGTTTAGCCACCTGAAAACAAACAGAGATATTAAGCGCAACGCGAATAAACACATAACAATTATAATAGCAGAATATCAAAATTGTACAAGCTTAAGTAATACGTATAAGGCACAAAAGTGCTACCTGAAACCTGCTACAGGGGTCGCAAATAGTACCCTTGGGGATCAAATTTTAATCCGAAATAAGTCATTATTCTGTAGGGTAACGCAGTGACGTGTGAACCATGGTCTGTTTGTATGCAAGTCGGACCAAAAGGGTCAAGTCATTTGGAGGACTTGCAACCTAAAATTGGTGCAGCTAGGGCCCATTTATGGTTAAAATCGGCCAATTTAGAACAAGCCTGTCGCAGAAGTTTTTCTAGCGCAACGGAGACAGCACCTATTGATACCATTTTATGCTCACAAACCAACCATGAGTGGGGGATGTCTGACAAAAAATTTCAGGCAGATCCTTACGCCTTGTAAAAATTGGCACCCCGATATGTGTTAATCGGGGGGCTACACCTGATGTTGGGGGGGTTACACTTAAGGTCGGGGCTACACCTTCCTACAGCACACATTGCGTGAAACTATGGCCACTTCTTGAGATTCTAGATTTAATTTAACAAGCTGCTGCAGTAAAACAAAAACAATTGATCTATGGTTAGCTTACGTTTAGGTGATGATACCAAGGACAATGCGAAGAGTAGATGCACGGGCAGGCAGAAGGGTTTCCTAGCTACCAAGTTAACAGCACGGCTCCATATCATAGTGCAATGATGATGAACTTATATGCTAATTATGGTTCTTGCCACCTTCGGTTTGTTTTATTATACATCCGGTCGGGGGTTTGCAGGCTCTACACGTCAGGTTGGGGGGGGTCGGCTACATTTTCATTAAAAATTTTAATACATGGGTCGATTCTAGTGGGCGTTAGTATGTTTCTATCCGGCCTATTGTAAAACTGTATGCTAAATTTCGCTTTTCTAAATTTAATTTTCGTCAGGTCTTAGGGTGGGCTACATTTTTCATACCCCATTTTTGGCACTTTGTGACCTTCGACCTCATAATGAAACAACACATCTACAGACGCTGATATTCTTTTTTTCAATAACACCTGTACTGATTACGATTACCGTTATATAGCATTTTTGGCGCTAGTGCACTTTGACGTTATTTACCACCGTATGCAAGCTGCCAGATTGAATCTTGGCGGGGAGCTACATGTCACGAACAAAACCGTCGGAAGCTTGGCGTCAGCTTCAGTGTCTTACTTCAGATGCTTACTCTCAAGTTTTTGCAGAAAAATTAGCAAATACCAAAGGGTCACACTGAAATGAAAAACAGATATATGTATCACGTGTTAGCGATACGGCGAACGTTTATAGGGGACATGTGTTTTTGGCTTCATTTGGCCAACCCGGTTTGAAGGCATCTGGCTCCTGCTGTGTTAGGGGTACAGAGCTCCATTATACCTCATTATGACCGCCGTACATGCTATTGCTACATCTCACAGCGCCATTAAATTCCCTTCCATAAAACTGGTGCTATGGGCTAAAAAGTGCCGATGCAACCCCCCAACTAAATGACATGGTTTCGTGAAATCACCTATCTATTAATTTATTAGTTATCCGATTCGTTTGATCTAAATAAGTCATGGGTTCATCTGACTAGCAAATAACTAAAAGCAATAGCGCTAACCCTAGCGGTCTCAGCGCAGCATCTAATATCAACCAACATAAATTACGTCTAGTGTGTACACAACAATTTATGCTATACTATTATTACTTACATGCGAAATTCCTGCTGCGTTTCACAGTGAAAATAAAATGTGACTCGAAGGCTTTCAACTTTGAAAACGCTGAAATTAAAAAAAATAAATACAATCAATCAATAATGACAGTTTTACAGTGCTGAATTATAGCCCAGTTATAATAAGTTAACATGAAGCCCTTTTTCTACCATATGTATTTTCAAATTATTGAAATTTCTCATAACAAACACCGGTTCTAATGACGTTAGAATGTTGCAGTGTTCGCATAGTTTGTTCGGTTCTATGTAGCTATTTCCTGCCCTTGAACATAGTGTTTGACGCAAAAACCAAATAATAAATATCAAAAGAAAATACATACATCGGTAATTGCATCGCACTGGCAGTTGTGCCATGTTATGTACCAGACGAACCAACGGTATTGACTGTACGGATCTATTATGAAATCATAGAGCGAGAATAGTACTACAAATCGCAAACATCGGAACAATAAGTATCCGATATATTTCTAATTCAAATCTGTCACTGTATGCTTGTTTGATATGAGCGACCTCGAAGGATAACAAAATCTAGACCATGCAGTTCTGCAAAACTACAACCATAGTTGTTACGTACAATTACTGTTAGATTCCTGAGCGCAATAACCATGGGCGAACATGAGGAGAGACGGTAGGAGGGAGTCCAGATCGCCATTTGAGTCAGTGTGATTGATTCCCGCGCTTAACCTTTTCTGCCTTATAATAAGACATTTATCAAAGCGTACATTGTATATAGAGTGTTGATTACCGTGGTGGTGCTGAGGGCGTATGCAAGTGTGTTGTTATTCGCTAGCTTTGTGAGGTTACTAAGGACCGAGCTATTGCTCTTAAATACCGTAATGGCTAGTGTATTCGACTAGCACCCAAAGCGATCCAAGTTCGATCCGCTGTTGTGCCGCAAGTTTATCCAAAATTGTTCGAAATACAGGTTAATTCATGAACAAAAAGGTTAATAATACATGCAGGAACCTTCAACACCACTTTTTCGTCTTTTCTTTCATAAGTGATATGCAAACTAATCATAGATTATGTTGCCCTCGTCCATTATAAAAGATAATACTGCGCCCCTGACAATGACATTAACGTATAAATATAATATGACGTATATTACAGGAAATAAACGGTCTGACGTCACTTTACCAACAGAAAAATATCAATTCTGTAACCGTGAAACAAGCAATAATGCTATTATTCGATAGTAAAATTATTTTTGCTTTTCAACGAATTTTGAAATTCAAAAAGAATTATTCGTCATATTGTTGTTCGTAATCGACGCAAAAATAATAACAAACGCTGCCAACAATGCAACTAGTATCGAAAATCTAAAGCCTTTCCTGGCGAATCGATATAGATAGCCTCTATGCTATACAGGAACTACATACGTACAATGTTTGCAGGGATATAGTAATAATAAAGCTCATATTTTATTCCAAATCTCAATTTAATTTCGACTTTAAATTTTACTATGATCAGCTCCGTAGCATAAAATCAAATTACCTAGAATCATAGCTACACAATAAAACTTAAATACAACCAAATCAACTTCATTTATTCAATCCTGATTTTGTAGAAATGATTCCACTAGGTCGACTTCTGCTTACATTACAGCATATTTGATTATATTACACTTTGTTTGTGTTAATAAATTTGTTAACAGAATTAAATCTGCTCTGATATTTTATGAAAGGCTTGTGTTTCCGGTTTCATTGTGCTCGTCTATATTTTACCACCAATTTCTGCAATTGTGCTTAGTTCGCCCCAAATCCAAACAGGCTAAAACGTATTCTACAACAAAATCTGCCCGATTTCACTCGAGGCATCATTTTGTTTTCACCAAGATTTCTAGTTATTATATGTGAAATGTTGGATTAGTCCAAACTGAAACTGAGGGGCGCAAATAAAATGCAGGCCATGCCATTCTCCATATACTAAGTCTAAGCCTTAGTTAAAGTCTCTATAGGGAACTACACTAAACCTAAGGCTAAGTCAGGGGTCTGCCACCACCCGAACCTCCGCTCTAAGCTGTTCCATTTCCAACATTGTTTCCAAGGCACCTCACGGTTACTTGTGCCGTGGTTTACATAAATTACATCTTTCCAAAAACACATGCATGTATGTATGTGCGTGTAGGCAAAAGCAATATATTACGCTAGGATAACGTTTTCTGACGCGCCCGCGACCAAACTAATATAATGAAAAACATATTTTAGAAGTTGTCAAATCGCGTAAAAACAACAAGCTATTTACAAAAGGTATAAACGTTGTTGTCAACACTATACAGTTAACCTGCTGCATTATGGCGTTACCAGAGCCGTTCTCAAAAACATGGCGACTATCGGCGCAAGAAAAAATGTACCAATCGGTTTTTAATCAATTATTAATACCCATAGCGTCATGCTGCCGCCAGGACCGATTTAGTTGGTTATGCAACACCCTGATACCGGTCGCACTATCAAGTTACAAACATTTTCGCTATATTTTCGTTAATATAGAAAAAACACCGTACAGTACTGTATCATAAAAGCAAAATATTATTTTAACCCAATACGACACGTTGGATGCTAACTATTTATTTTGATATTCTTTAAATTCACATGATAATAAATTTTGCAGATCATCCACTTTGAAACTGAAGCGGAAGGATAAAAATTCTCACATCAATATTATAGGTGCTGCATGGAACCCACAAATTTTGAAAATTTGTGTGTGTTTCTCAATTCGATGGACCCAATAATTTTATGGATACGGGTCATAATACACAGTAATTACATCTTAATTTGAAAATTTGTGGACGCTACTAAATTGGAAGCACCCAGCAATTTTGCAGATGACATCAAGACTCAGTAGCTTTGATTTTTACGGGTCAAATTTAATCCTCCTCCATCAGTTATAAAGCGGAACATTTATAGCTAACTAGCCGCAGTGAAACTTCAGTACACACCCCTGAAATTTATTGAAACGGAGCAAGCGAAGCGAACGGAGTTTCCACTGAAGATGGCTAAGGGAAAATCGTGAAAATTACTTTTTTGTGTGTCGCTGTCAGTCATAACTCATTTTCAGATTGACAAATTTTGACAATTTTTTGGTTTCGATAACAGAAGTGACGACGATGTGACCTTTAGTTGAAAGCGAAACTGGTCCGACCTAATCTTCCGAGTCAAAGTGGCAAAAAACAGGCTTGTTTGCCAAATCTGGCCATACGGGTACCAGTCTTTCGCAGCTTATATCTCGCGACACAAGTTTCATTTCGAAGAATGGAGATCCCAGAATCGGCTAATCGCGATCTACAACTTTGTTCGCTATGAGTTTTTTGTGGGACCACTACGGATTTCCAGAATATAGTATCTCTTCAGTTGTTTGGTTACATATTATGCGTACAGGTCATAAAATTATTATGTGTGCCGGTAGGTTGAATACGATAATTTCGTTATCTAGAGACCAGCCCAAATACTTGATGCGTTGGCAGTTGTTTTCGATGGCTTTACGGTCGATATGATTTTAGGATTTTCAATGGGATTTATGGTGGTATATATATGAAACACAACCTGCTACAGGTGATTAAACAAAATGATAACTTGAACATGAAGCCAAGCTTGCTCCTTTTCACCCTCGTTTGCGAGAATTACTAGTATATTTTATTTGTTCGCAAATCTCTGGCAGTTCAAATCAACTTGAATCTTCAATATAGATAAAAATATTGTAGCGATTGTAATGACATAATTTTATACTTACTATTTCTTCGTCGTTTTGTAATCCGGCCCAGCCGGACAAACTGTAAACTTCGGCAAATAAATAACGCCTTCAGCTTTGGTGTCCTAAAATAAAAAGACTCACATATTGATTTATTACGGTGAGATGTAGTAATTTTACTCTAAGTTTGCTTCTACAAAATAAATTGTTCGCAATTTTAACCGACTGCAGTTTCTAATACTGCGCCAGTCTCACAAATTATTACAACCTCCTCAAATTTCAGACTACAGACTACTACTCGATGATACAAAGAGAGCACACAATTCCATTTGCTCAGGTATATAAGGCTGAGTTACCCACATCGCAGCGCGGGAACCGTCTAAACCCTAAGCCAACAAACCTTGGACACCTATGACATATAAAATAAAAAATTACTGGGATCAATACTTATCAGGATTACTATATTTTTTTCGCCTGCCTATTTTCCGTTTTTTTCTGTTTCAGGCTAATTTTTCAGTTTTTAAGACCAATTAATGTACTCCAAGTGAAATGATGCAATAATGCCAATAATATAGACCCTAAAGCTTCCTGCGTACAACTAAATTGAAAATCTGACAAAATCTATCGCTTTATCGCTCCATCGAAAGTGTTTTATCAGTGTTTTTGACACGAGTTTCACCGTTTTTTCTTGGCAAAATGCATCCTGGCTAAATTTTCAGCCAATGAAGAGCCCAGGAATCAGCAATACAAAATTTATATTTAGGGTTGTTAAATCCAAATTGCAAAGCATTACACTTTTGAATAGATGAATTTAGCTGCATCGACATAAATCCAATCTGAAACAAAATCGTTTTGGAGAAGTTGTTGTAGCTAAGTACCGTGTTCTACGTCAATATAAAGCTAAGCATCATCAGCAAAGCACAAAAATTTACTAACCGTTATAAAACGATTAACGATAATAAAATATATTGAAAATTTAGGACCCCAGCGACTGCCCTGGGGAACCCCAAGAACTATGGGTACTACTCGAAAATGGAATTTAATTTGAACATTGTATTCGGTTTATATAATTTTGATTTAACCCAATTTCAAAGAGATACCTAAACAGATCGAAACAGCTAGCAGTTTATGATGGGATACTGTGTCGAAAAATTTACTATCTAAACAACCAATATCTACAAACCTAGCATAGATAGATGATATTATTTCGAGATCTCTAGGCGTGTGGACACAGCTGCATGGTCCGTTAACGGTCTATCTTAATCTCAGTTCTGAAACCTTTCGGTTTCAAGTAAGTATGTACAAATTTTCGTAACGTCCCTGTTGATAGCCCACAAATTCTCTGGAACATAAATTTCCATGCATTGTCAAATCATAAACATGAGTAAGTTGACTTGCAGTCCAAAACCTCTACGAAAACCACATTGATTTGCGTTATATAATGATTCATTTCGCATTGATGATTCATATAAAATCTAAGGGATATTGGTCTATTATTGATAGTCGGCGTAAAAGAAACCATAAATGAAATGGCATCAAAATAATTTCAACGTGAGACTTAGTTGACAAAAAATGTACCTTACTTCGATACATTCCTACTTAAACTATACATACCTCAGATGTGCGGTACATATATAACATCGCTTCTTTGAGAACAACAAAGCGTTTCGACCATTTGACAACGCTTAGGCCGACTCTCTCGAACGGGAGCCTGGCTCGATACACAAAACCAGCAGCGTGATAGTTTCCGAGGCTTTTGCAAGGCATATGACAACTGAGGATCAACTTGTTAAGACACGGATCGTCCGATGTACGACTGAAAACAAAATAAAAAACATATAACTTACTGTAGTAATGTTAATGTGCAGATTATGTACTACAGTACTCGCCACAATTGACCGATGCTCGCTCGTTGTTCTCTCGCTGCTCGCTCGCTTGCAAGGCGACAGTTAATTGTGGCGAAGCTCGCTGTATTTGACAATTACGACAGTCACGTTTTCAGTCCGAGCGATAGTATAAAAAAACTAGTATCGATACTATGGACAAAATGGCATGTTGGCTACTGTGAGGTAGAGAGATCAATAATCGACGATAACAACTGGAAAAGGGGGTCGATCCCTATATAAAAGACCCTTCCTGACCCATTTCCGGCCACGAGTTTCTCTGGCCCACAACGAAAAAGCAGTGATGAGAATGAAAATGTTTTATAATAACAAGTTGAATTATCAAAAAATATCTAAAAGTCAAATTATCCAAAAACGTCGCCTTTGTAGTACATTGACTACTTAATATTTTTGCTTTCAAACTGTTTTACCAATATCTCAGTTACTGGCGTTCTTGAATGAACTAAGAAATGTTATACACCTTTATCTACGACCCCTGTATTTAGGTGCTACCCGCGCTTTATTGGGATTACAACTGTACCCGAATTTTAGAAGCCTATCTCTGGATTTCCATTAGAGACGCGTATGACAACGTAAAACAGTATAACTGCCTATCTGTTCATGAGAAACAGGCGACAAAAGATTTACGATTCATATATGTTTACTACCGAAAACTATCTCTCCACACAGACATTCGTCTTTAAAGTCAAACGTACCGCTTCGTTATTCCTATCGATATGTTCGGCGATGACGCCGTCGTTATAAGTGGCGAAGGTAGGGGTTTATTTTTACTACGAGGGGTTGAAATTTGTTGGGATGCACTGTTGTATGAGCTGAGCAACGGTGAGGCAGACACTCCACGGGACTGAATCCGCCGAATCCCGGTTAGAACTGCTCCGGTTCCGCCAGAAGCAGCCACGATAGACGGCGGGGAATCGATGCTGAGGTTCACATGACTGTCTGAACGACCAACAGTGGCTGAACTCGGCGATTTGTGGACGTTCGGTTTTGCGATTGCATGACTCTAAAGCAGAGTAAAAACGATGCAACGGGGCCTTTTTACCGGTTACATATTATTAAACCTATCTCCAAATCAATTATATCAATAACTGGCAGCTTGTCTTATCACCCAGGTGGTGAATTCTGAGCAGACAATAAGTCAATAAGAGTAAAAATCTAACGGAGTGACACCGACACTGATTAAATGAATGCCAATATTCCGTTGTTGAACTATTTCAAAAACGTTCAGCCGACCGCTCATGGCTCATTCGAAAGGCGCTTTTATAATCAGCAATTGGTTCTCAGTTCTTATTTTCGCATACTTTTAGCACTGTGAAACATTACATAAAACCTTATTTTTGAGCAATAGTGTATTACCATAAAAATACCATTATTTCAAATGACTTACACATTTTCAGTGCTATCTAGATCGGCAGTTGTTATATCCAAAGTATATTCCTTAATTTGTTTAAATGAATTATAATTGGTTTTGACTTGGATAACATAAAGCAATCGTTCTGATTCTGTGTTGTTCCTTCGGGAAAACTTGAAGTTTCTTTTTTCGTAATAGCTAGTCAGTTTGGTCGACATACATTCCCTTTTGTATTCGAAACCTCAGTTTTCACACTTCTTCAAAACACTGATCTTACTCTTTTCCGGACTTGTTCCAACACTGAACCAAGTTTGTTTCACATAAAATTTGGAATTTCTTTTTTCGTAATAGCTAGTCAGTTTGGTCGACATAGATGGAAATTGCATTCGAAACCTCAGTTTCCACGCTTGTTCAAAACATTGATCTTACTCTTTTCCTCAAAACATTGATCTTACTCTTTTCCGGACTTGTTCCAACACTGAACCAAGTCTGTTCCGCATAAAATTTGGAATATCTTTTTTCGTAATAGCTAGTCAGTTTGGTCGACATAGATGGAAATTGCATTCGAAACCTCAGTTTCCACGCTTGTTCAAAACATTGATCTTACTCTTTTCCGGACTTGTTCCAACACTGAACCAAGTTGGTTCCACATAACATTTGGAATTTCATTCTTCGTAATAGCTAATCAAAATATTGTCCAGAATCCCAAAGATTAGAATGGGTATCCATCATGCAGCATCGCAGCATGACACTAGTGTCTTTACAAACTGCAATAATTCCAGCACTAATGTTGCTCAACTTTTAAAAAAACTGAGCGTAGACTACTGACATACCGTAACTTCTAAATAACTTATATTTTTCTAACCAAACGGCATGCTGAATACATGGATAGTTCTCTTACATAGTTGTCCTGCAAGAAACAAATAATAAGTAAAAATGTTGCAGTTATATGTATCAAACATGAATGACAAAAACCGACACATCTGCATGCAACACAAACATGGGGTTACAGATTGATTCATTTTGATCTTCAGTTACATACAGTGCATGTCGGAAATGACTATCGCTTTTTCAGCAAAGATCGAGCGAACATCAAACGAGCACCGGACTTACTATCGAGGAAGTCGCAGTCATTTTTGGCGGGTACTGTACCCAATTATAAGGAGTTTATCCTAACTACCGTAGCAGTGGGCCTTGCATTATTTAATTAAGCCCAGCTACTATGTTGGTAGTTGGGCTTTACATTAATTACGACTATATACGGTGACACTCGTATCTCTACAATGGCTGGTTGGATCGATGTCGGTGAGGGCTCGAAATTTTTGTCTAGATGCGAACTGGCGTAGTTTTAAAACTTACGATTCCTGGTCCCACATCGTGGCCTATTCGTCACTGAAAAACCATATTTTCAAAATTTTACGATACACAACTAATAATTTTGCTAATTTTTTTTCAACGTTTAATCTTGTACAGATTCACATGTTGCTTTCATATAAAAAGCATAGGACGGAATAGGGAGATGTGACCGCTTCTGGCATGACACAAAAATCTTTGGCGACCACCACAGCAAGGTTATATGAGCATATCGACTACCGCTCTTAATTTCTTGCGAGAGTGTCATGTTTCTCGAATGCTAACATTCAATGAATTAAGACCGGTGATTGTTTTTCTTCATCTATCTCAGTGGCGTTAGAATTCTGGCATCTCATACCAGTCGCAAAACAGGTGGTAGGCGACTCCCCAGAATAACATCTTTCGTTGTACTAGGAAATTCCCTTGATGTCGCGCAACCACCAACATAGATGTCGACCATTGTATGCGGCAAAGTATTATGGCTGAGTGTTTATACTCTTCTACAAAATTTCTATTTTGAACTATTAGCAGTTGAAGTAATAAAATTATAATAGCTTTCGTGCAATGCGTTCTCTAGGCAGGACTTGTGGATTAACGGGAACAATAATTAGTAGAGCGCTAACTTATGGATAATATATTAACACAATAGGGTACAAAATAAATGGCTAATTCATGCATGCAATACGGAAACGAATAAATTTAAAACTAAACTAGATAATTAATATTACGAATTTAGAATACTACAGTACTTGCCACAATTGAAGCAGCGAGCGAACAAAAAACTTTATAAAAACTTCAATATAAAATTTTATTTTCCCACGAGCAAGCAGCTGTTCATATTGTGGCAAGTGTATACCTACGGTGTACAAAGGACAAAAAATGAAAAAAACCCAACGACATGATGACGTAGTACTTTCATCACAGCGATTGCCGTCAGACGCCGATCACTTCGCGACTGCATATCACTCGTCGCTCCGTTGTAGAAATCCGAGAGTTTTCCACGCGCTGCACGTGAATAGTTCGTATAGTCCGATGGTGGGCTAAGCAATAACTGCTCGAGAAAGCGCTTGGTATACAACCGTTGGGAGCTGTAGGAAATTCCTGAAACGTACGATATAAGCATAAGCGTTCGACAGCGTGTAAACGATGTTTCGTACTCGTGACACGCGTGGGCAAAATAGAGATATTCCTTTTGTTGTTGTTGTTTTTGTTTCGAGTAGGAAGCTAACTGGATGCCGTTCCACGACAGGCCAGCGCGGCGACGTTCAAGCTCCCTATCAATCGATTTTCGATGGTGTAGTAGCAGCTGTGGTGTGACACGGGAACTACAGCTGTTGTTGTTGTTGCTATCATGTTTACGTTGTTGATGACCTCCTTTCGACAATAATCTAGGTCGCTCACCTGCACCTCTGCTTGACTTAGACGAACGACGCTTAGTCGATCGATTATAATTATAGCTGCTAATAATCGTCATTTCTTGCTTGTGTCGCATTGCTAGCTCAATTCCACGAGCTGACCTAAAATCCTCGCAAATAGTGCGTGGTCGTTTGTTGGTCGTTGTTTCAAACGAATCGAATTCCATACGAAGACCATTATCCGGCACAGCGGAGCTATATCGGTTATGGAAATGAGAAGGCCGTTGTAGTGGTTCCATTAATTGTGCTGAACGACTCGATAATGCTGCTGATGGCCGGTCGCGTCCTTTTTTACGTCTCAGCCTGACGCCTTCAATAACCGTATCGTCGTAGTCAACGTCCTGCATTACTTCATCTTCTAAAATCGGCTCTTGGAATTCATGCCATTGATAATGTGCTAATATAGCGTCACGATATTCGCGTGGATCAATCATAGACGAAGGTCTTGTAGCCACAAGCCGAGTCGGGATAGCTTGCTTTCCAGTGAACAGTTGTTGCTCAGATGACAGACCACAGTCTGAAAAATAATTGCGATTGGCGGTGTCATACGTAGACAGTTCAGTGCAACGCTGTAGAGTGTTCAAATGACTTTCACTCGGAATTTTATATCTGCTATTATTATACTGGTAACTACCATCGTTCAAAAAGAAAGGTCGCAAAGGATTAGACTCGAAGCTACCAGATTGAGATATTCCATTCCTAGCCATGTAATTATTATCAGATCGCACTCCGGGAGTCCTCATTCGTTGCTTCTTATCTTCTAGTCTCGTCGTATACCAATCACTATCTCGATTCATCACACCTGAATATGAGCTAGACGACTTATCAACAGAATTTAACTCATCTCGGCGACGTAAATATTCGTTGAACAAGTTAGGCGTTCCTGACCAATAACGCGACCCTGAAAGCGCTGCATTCTCAGCATGGCGCTGTCTTAATAAAATTCGTCTCGGAGAATCCTTCTGTTTTCTGTCACGGGACAAATCGCTGTCTGACTCACTATTCATTGATGTGATTTGGTGTTTGTCAATGGATACAGGTTTGCCAAAAAGGGACTGCCAAAATCCGCCAGATGGACCGGCACTTTTCTTAGTTGAATCCTTAGAGGGTACCACCGAGGCGTTAGAGTCCTTCGAAGCATTGCGTTCGCAGTTATTTTGATTTCCGTGCCGCAGCAATACGCTAAACAATTCCGCAGACCAGGTCATCGGTCGTTTGTATTCAATTCCACAGTCGCTATCTGTTGTTGCATCGCTATTACAATCTTTCAGGTTGGGCGCCCTGAAGGTAACTGGCGGTATTGCAGAATCGCCCAGCTTCTTGTGAGAAATAGAACAAGGCTTCTTAGGCATAACAGAACTTTGCCCAATGCTGCTGCTGATATCCGAAACCATACTATCGGTATCGCTGCAGGTAACTTCGGTAGAGAAACACGACACTTCAGGAGTATCAGTGTCGCGGTCTGATAGATCCGATTTCAATAAATTTTCGTCTGACCTACCAATTCCAAAGTATGTCTGAAACATATCTGTAATCGTCGGAAATACTGGTACTGACAAGCGATTGTCGCTATACACCGTGTTGTCAGCTGGAAAATTGGTTGTCTTCCGCCTAACGGTAACATTAAGCAATTTAGTTGCCGATGTCAAGGAAGTTGGCGCAGACTGTTTCTGAAATACAATGCGAATGAAAATAAACAGCAAAACAAAACTTAATAAAATCATGCACACTTATGAAGACTATTATTAAAGTTGCTACTACACACATAAACGCTGCTAAGACATTTTGGTTATTTGCTACACAAACAGTACAAAATTATGGTTAAGATCAACACTCTGTTTAATACAATCCGGCATGCAGCAAAAACGAGACAAATTTATGTCCAACGGACAATTATGTATAAATCCAGCTCACCTGTTCCAAACCAATCCCCCAGAGAAACTTTTTTCCTTCAGAAATATTTTCCTCTAAACAGCAGACCGTTGCATGTAAGAGACTAAACGGTAATCATACTTTAGCAGCATAAATGCTGAAAAAGAGCTAAGGTGCATAACACACCTTAAGCGGAAGTAAGAGCAGATTAAAAAAACTCAAAACTTTTGAAAATCACATTATACCCCGGTATAAATGCACAGGTGTACAAGATCTGGCGGCTTACAACATAGATGGTCCCGACGACGGGAGGAGGAGAAGGTCAGGGAAATAACAAAATTTTCTCCAATCGTCCCATTTTTCGCTTAATATTTTTCTACTTTTGCTCATTATTGCTAAAATTTCCAAGAGGGAGTGTCTGATCTTTAGGAAGGTCAAATCGCACACCTTCATCCCAACACCTTGTAAGATAAGTATTATTTCTTAAAAATATATAATTTTACAATAAAATTTTATATGTGGTTCAAAGTTTGATAAAACTTTAAAGTGCCATGAAAGTATATATATAATTTGGATTAGAACAGAACCTAAAATATACAGTTTAAATACAAATCTTTAAACACACTTTCTGTCATTTCCTAACTCGCGCGACCACACGGTTAGTGCGTACTCAGCGACTATCTGGAGTTTCAAAATCAAGTTTCTCAGGTCCGTTCTAATCCCGCTATCCATTGAGCTTATCGAGCCAATTCAAAGTTCAAAATAAATTAATACACAAGCAATACTTTAAGGGCAAAGTTACGGTTATTTCAGACATTTACACATTTTTTCATTCAAAAACGCCGTAACTTTCATAAATAAACCACAAAAACTTTGAAATGAAACTGTGTTTCCCAGCGTCATTTGTCACGTTCCAGGCGCCACGTGCTTGCTTTATTAGACACACAATTTAGAATTAAATTCAGAACCCTGGGAAACACGAAAGATTTGTTGTAGACCTCTGCGTACAACTAATTGAAAATATGCCAAAATCCGCCGGTTTAGAATTTAAATTTGACATTGTCACCCTTGCTCCATCTCACCTGATAGTGACACACTGACCTTAGATTCAGAACAAAAACAACATGTTTAACGGGCTAAATAACTAGTCCTTCACTTCCAGCCAGCAAAAACACACTTAGTCAAATTTTCGAAAAACCCATTTTAGTTGAATGTGTTCAACTTTGGCTGATAAAAAACTTTGAGCTGCTCGAAAAAGATAGCTATTACAAGAAATTATTAAAATGCATAGATGAAACGATTCTAGAATGGACCACAGACATGCGTTATAACTAAAAATAATTTTGTGTGATCATAAAAAATGATCAAAAATTTTTCAATTAAAGTCGGGTTTGTAACAATTTAGGGCAGAACGTCATTGTAGCACCGCAAATTTAAGGCTAAATTAGATTATTTTATTATGCGTCCAATAAAATTGCGAAAATTCATCGAACGAGTACAGAAGCTAGAATTATTCGCCTAGTTAAGCGCTGTCGGTGAAAACCCTGGAGGTCACGGCCGCTCTGTTACTAAAACGATAATAGCAAAATAAGAAACTTTAGAACACTATGATTCTCCTCCTATAACGTACGCCGCGTAATCATGTACTTTATTCGTCAATTTAAAGCAGCGGTTACATTTATTTGTATAAAATTATTGTCTCGTGGTGCATTAAATGTTTTCCTGTAATTCTGCGATGTTTTCTAAACTATATCATGAGCAATAAATTGATTTTCAATTCATCAAAAAGCCCCCAAAACTTTTAGCCTTTCTTTTTTATGGCAACATACAGTACTTGCCACAAATTTATTGACCGCCGCTCACTCTCTGTTTGCTCGATACTATCTAGTAAGTTGCTCGTGGAAAAATAAAAATGTACTTTGAAATTCTACAATTTGCTTGTCCTTCGCTAGAGCTGATCGGTCGGTCGTAAAGACAGAAGTCAATAATTGTGGTGAGTACTGTAAGTCAGCCAATAAATTGATTCAAGCGAACGTACGATGAATCGAAGGTCGTGGCCCCGAGTTTCAGTTTTGTTGATATTTTCTATACTTACTGAATTTCTATATTAGCTTCCAAACTATGTCGGAGCGTTATTACGCTTGCATTGCGAGAAATATCTCGAGCACAGTGATTTCTTAGTGTATAACTACGCTTTAATCTTTAGCTCAGAATAGCAGAAAACGTCGTCGGCTGATAGACTGACTCGAGCAAAGACGCGAAGATCCTAAGATCGTGAGTTCGAAACCCACCATGATTGAGATTGCTCGAATTGTTGACATTTTCTGATGTCCTGATCATTCATAAGCAACAAAACTTGTGCCGGTATTTATCGATTAATGTAGTAACAAGTTTTCATCCGAACAGTCCAGTCCCGAACACAGTACACTAGTCGAAACAAGATAAGATATTATTACTGAAATATTTTTGGCCCGATACCACTTTACCTATCGAAATAATGTCTATGTATGTATTAAATTTTCGTTAGGTTAGCTTGCAGGCGCAGCGTCTTTCATTGTTCAGTAGCAGTACATATGCGGTTATAATGTATTACTGCAAAAAGACAGCATTATGCCTGTTATCAAACAATTCCTACTCGCTACAATCAAACGTCTTTTATAACAGAAAGGTTCATCACAAAAACATTAAAAATGTTAAGCATACAACGTTGGTATTAATAATAATATTTTAATTTTGGGTAAGAACTAGGTGTAACTACTGCTAGGAAAGTATCGTACAACAAAGACATGGAACAGATACGGACAACTACGCCAGAATGGCAACATGCAGCATGCACATGCACGCCAAGGCAACTATGTAAAAAGCATCATAATTCTCGAAAGCACCTCAACACACGGCGAACTAGTCTTTTTCCGCGGACTAAGCGCTGCTGATCCGCTTAGTCCACTTGTGGCCACATTGTGTACCGCTGTTGGACAACTTGTTTTCTTCGCAGCAGTAGTAGTAACAGTCGCCGACGGAGCATCGATTGTCGCTGAAATACTTGGAGCTGGGGTCGCTGAACCAGGCGATGCTATCAAGAAATTTTCGCCAAAAAACCTAGCCAGCTTTTTCTGACTACTTGGCGGTAAGTTATCAAAACCGGCAGCTGACGCAGCTAAGCCTGAGCTATTATAGCTAGCGGTGCTACTGCTTCCGGGCGTCTGAGGTGTTACCGGCGAAACATCGGATCGAAAAATATTATCGCCGCCCACGGTTAGTGACGAGCCAGAGTCAGTATGGTTGTAAACACGCGGTCGAAAGTATTGTTTCGGAATAGCCGCCGATGGTTGGCTCACCTAAAATTCTATACACACGCGGTAAACAAATTATCGTGAGTGCAAATACTATTCTAATATTTTTCAATTCGTTGTCTTTGAATAAAATTATTTCCTGGTGGAGTAGGGCTGCCGCAGAAATGAAAAATAAAACATGGCACTTGTTGTAATAAGGCGGACATCTGGAATATTATGGGAAGGGTGATCGACTTGACCCATACTTATCCAAACACGACCCTTCCCCTTAAATCGCGGTCCTTTACTGATCCATTTCCAACCACGAGGGTTTTCAGTGGACAATGAAAAATACAATGGTGACAACGAAATATTTGATAACAACATATATTAAGGGTAAATCATGAAAATATGAAGCGCCAACGGCTGCTTAAAATATGATTTCAAGCTGTTTTCTTCGATTTCGAAAGCTGTTTCTGATTGAGCATTTGATTTAAAAAATTTTTTTACCTACGATTCTTATTTGGACCACCTTTCTCGGCGTAGTAACTGCTCTGAATGTAGTATCTTTTTGTTTGACCACGCAAGAAATTCGGAAAGATACATTTATATACAGCATTTTTTAAGTTTCAGACAGCCAAGGGAGTAAATACGTCTCAGAAATCAATAAAATCTATTGTGGTTTCAATTTTTCACCTTATCGATCCTATTGTTAGGATACACAAAAAAGAAAGTAGAAAAGCGTGTTAAGATTGTAAGAAGAAATATAACTGAGCTGCTCGGACCTAAACTAGGCTTTCTTTAGCGCACCAGGTGGGCAAGTATACAGTTACCGCCAAAAATGGTAGTTGCTCGCTCGATCTGCGAAACATAACACTGCTCTCCCGCTCGGAAGTCGGCCACCACAGTCATTCCCGGCGCAAACATATTATTGCAAAAAACAAAATATGCGATATTACCTATATATAACAAGCATCACGTATACATTACAATTACTATTATTTGGATGTTATGTTCATGCAAAAACAATACTGCCTATTACTTCAGACTGGCAACACCGATTAAACTCATAATCGACACGATTCAGCACAGAAAATTGATTCATTCAGAAAGCCGCATCAAACTAGCACTACACGATCATGCCCTCACTATCCATGGTTAGCTTCGTCGCCCACCTACAGGATGCGCCGAAATGTCTGTCGTCTTTAAATCGAACAAGCACGGGTTGCATTTTATTTATGTTGCCAGTTTTTGTTTTTATACTCGCTCTGCGATGGCGTTAGCTTGATATTAATATCCACTAACCTGGCTTTTCCAAACGACTAAATTTATATCTGGGACATGGCTTGGCAGGTCCCCCAGTTCTGGACATGAAATACTGTAACCGTTAGAAAACTATAGAATATTAATTTGGAAAATGACTGTAATTGGAGGAAATTGTTTGTGATTTTAGCCCTGTTGGGAAAGTTTGATTATTTATCCAACACAAAATAGGGGAATATCCGACTATTTTTAAGTCCTTCAGACAAAAAATTTGGCAATTCTCTAGCGACGCATGAAAGTACTGGAACTGCCAGGAGGTCAAAATTTATCTTGTCTTCTTTAAATATGGGAGCAGGGACCCCAGGTGTTACCACTTGCCCCCAAGTTCCCCCAGGTTAATTTTGGCCTCAACCATTTCATCTCCCCTGGTACTTGCCTGCGCCAATAAAAATTACCAAATCTTGTCTGATGGGTTAAAAATTATGCTAATTTTCTTCTTTATTGGCCAAAAAAATACCTACATTTTCTCCCGCTGGACTAAAAATCACTAAAATTTCAGTTTTTAGTAAGCACAATTTTGTGATCAGTTTCCAAGTTAAAAATTTTTGACATTTTCCGATGTTTACAGTACTTTTATGTTTCCACAGTTCAAATGGCCCCTAGGTGCCCTGAGGCGAATCACCCCAGATAATTACAGCTCCACTAGTCCCAAACTGGGGACCACAGCTCACGCCCACAGGTATAATTTTGGTAGCATGGCGAAACCAGTATTACCATTATTAAGGGGCGTGAAATGGGAGGGGGTACCTGGAGAGGTCGAAATACCTTCCCTCTGACATTTGGAGAAGCCAGCTAATACTAAGTAATGTACAGCTCTATTTTAGAAGTACAGGGCTAAGTCATTAAAACTAAAGTCAGCAGCCGTTTAGGACCTTTGGAATCACCACATTAAATAAAATCTCGAGTCGGAACAACGTCGATTTATCAAAAATTTCTCAGCCAAAATTAATAATATACAAATTATTCTATAAATGTTGATACACGCAGCTGCATCACAAAAAAAACATAACACTGGCTCACCTTTGGACCGTCCTTCGGCGAAATAGACACACGTTGCGCGACGGTAATGTCGTCGAGTTGAGTTAGCTCTCCAACCGGTACATCAACGATACCGCTGCGGTTACGCGGTTGTCGGGCACGAAGCGCGCCCAATGTTGTAGTTTCGTCGTCTCCAACATCGTTGGCACACGACGTGCTTGTTGAATCGTCTTCAGTTTGCGACAACGTACGCGACAAATTGGATCGCCATTCAGCAAGCATATCCGAATCGGCAGCTATTGCGGTTGCTCCAACTAGGCTGTCCGCAAATTCGATACCTATAACGTGTTTATCGTCGGTGTTAACAAGGAGTTATGATTTTAAAATATTGAAAGGATTAACACAACACTACACCGTAGCTGTGCTCAACAGTAGCGCCACTGCATTAATTGTAATATTTTTGTCTATTCAATTAAATCGCTCAAATTACATTAGAACAGTAAGTGGCAAATGCGACATTTCCAGATAACAATTTTAAGAAAAGTTCCGTTTACAGGTACCATATCTCAAGTTTATGAAATGAATCGAACAGTTAATAAGGCATTAATACTCGAAAATAAACATTTCGTAGAGGCAAAGCTGACGCTGCCACGCTTAGAGATAAGCGAAATAAAAACTCCGCCCAGAAAAGACCGCTGTCGCCTAATATAATAATGCAGCTCTGTCGAAGTTCGATCACTGGTCATTCTATGTTCCATCGCTTAACAGTCATTACTGGTCAAGAAGTCTATTGGGTCTAGACCGTCCCTCCCTTTTCGGTCGCAAATTTTTTTCACCTTTGTCACGTCATCGAAAGAAAGCAAGAATTACGTCAGAAATGTTGCAATCTGATGCCAAGGAACTTTTGTCAAAAAATTCGCCCAATTTATGCACACAAAAATATACATAGATGATTTTTCTTAAAATTAACTGTCGACGGAGTAGCTATAAATCATTTAGCTGTGAATGAATGACATAAAAAATTTTGTTGAACCCCAACAGAAAGCAGCAAGACTGTCGAATATAAGTTTGGAACACCTAATAGTATGTGTTATAGCAACAAGCTTGTTCAAACAAAATAATCGCGCTTTAGCACACACTCAAAAATGTGATATTCACCTAAAAATATCTGCTACAATCTGCCCGCCTAACAGTTTGATACGAATAGATCAAAATGCCAAACTCTTGCGACGATATGGAATTCCAACATCTGCGCTAATTCCAAATAACTGATTGCCTCTTCCCTCTCGAAGCCCAAGTAATAATTTACTTCTATCGTTTCCACAGTTTGCGAAATATTTAACAACAAACTATTTAATTTACTGACAATACTACGGACGCATAGAAACTGAAATGACATTTTCATTAATCTCTAACGTTATTGCTTAATTTGCAAGTTGCAGTTAAAATTCCACTTTCAATGCATACAAATATCGTGGCAAGGGATTTATTAGCGAAACGAATAGAAACCATAATTTACAGTAATATTTCTTCTACAGCTTAAGGGGAATTCCGTCTTTTTCAAGTTTTTGCAGTCTGAACTAGCGATTTGCATACGTTTCCGGTGATTTTTGTTGTCTATAGGTTTTCTGGGTCGGACCTTCGGGACGATTTTTTTATTTATTTGATATCTTTACAGGTGCGCATGTACACACCATTTGGAAATTTCGCGATTTTGATTTTTTGTTTTACCGAAAACTGCGTGAGCAACACATCGCTGTCACAATGCCTATTAGTTACATCTTTTCACGCCGAAGATTTCAAAAAAGTTGGCGATATGGGCCTAGTGGTTAGTTCTGTAACACTGCCACAAAATTGGGCCATAAATCCATATGTTTTACACAATGATGTACAAAGTATAAGGGTGTTGATTGCAATTTTTTTTTTACATTTCGGGGCATAACTCGACAACGCAGTAAGAGTCTCCGCCTTTTCATTTGTACATTATAAAATTGGTGCAGTAGCACCGCTGTAACAGACGCAAACCCGGTTTTTAGCCCAAAAATCACATCATATTTCCCCTGCTCTGAGACCATAACTCAATTTAGGGTCAAAATTTAAAAAATATCGAAAAATTACGTTCAGGAGCCTTACATGCTCGATATTTTTTACTAAAATTCGTGTGTCTAGCTAAAAAATTCGCGGAGGAGAAGTATTTTGACGGACTCAAAAATTTTTGTAGCTACTGGCGTCCCAGAAGCCTAAATTTTGATGTTAGGTCGCGTTTGAAGCACTTACATTAATTTTGGCTCGTGCAATTGTTGTTAGGGTGGCAGATTTGGTCGGGAAAGGTCAATTTCAGGCAGTTCATTTGATTTTTTGGACAGCCTAACTATTATCTCGGCTCCTCTAACGCCCGAAAATACCCTAATTTACCGCAAAATGGCCAAATTTCACTGTCAGCTCCTGTTTAAAGCCTCAAATTAATTTTGGCAGGGGTAATTTTGTTTCGGTGACAGATTAAGGGAGGAGAAGGCCAAGTTTAATTGTTTTGAACAGACTAACTATAATTTTAGCTATTCGAGCTCCTAAAAACCCTGATTTATCCCCAAAATGGCGAAATGTCGCTGTCAGCATTTTGGCTAGGCATTTTTTGGATGACAGAAACTAAGTCGGGGACAGTCAAGTTTATTTTTGAATTGAAGCCCTTAAATTAATTTTGACAATATACAGATGGCATACACTTGAAACTATGATTTTTGCCACTATAATACTCCTGCTATCCTAATTTAATATAACTTAGCCAAATTTAAATGATCTAAGTATTGGAATTTGGCTCCTATAGTCAACAAAAGTACTGACAACTTTCATTAGTTTTCTATGAAAAATGACATATACTAGTACGCATTCAAAATTTCCGGACGAAAGGTCAAGCTATTGAGGTGTATAGATTTTTATACGAATTGTTTCAGTCGATGAAATGGACTGTGTATTATTCTAGGATTATTGCATTTGTTTTTAGTGTAGGCAGAGGTGGAATTTGCTGCGGAAGTATTGGTGTTGATATGTGATTTTTCAGGTTTATTTCAACTAAATAGAGCAATAGTTCTAGGTGGTGAAACGGAAGACATTCCATTAAGAATACGTAATGCCTCATAAAGTATATTATAACATTATTAAAATAGAGCTGTTGACATTATGCACGATATTATTCTGAGGTAGTATTTGATAACATTAATTTGGCATTTGAAAATGTATTCAGAGGCTTTCGTTGAGTAGCATACAAACGTGTTGACATTTGATATATTATTTTTCAGGCTTTAGAGTGTTTATCTCTGTTGTCTAAAGAATATTTTTTAAAAATAACACGTCTATTAAACAGCAGAACGAAAATAAGTAAAAATAGGATTAAGCAGTTTTGAAGCTTTGCGTTAACTTCGACTGGAAATGATATACTCACGTAGTCTAAAGCACTCCACGTTTTTAAGTGCCGTAAAACGACATATTGGTCCACGAAGTAACGACATTAAATAACAATTTATTTTAACTGCGAAGAGTGGTGCTTGGGTGACATTATTATACAGAGTTTAAGAAAGTGAAATGACACTCAAGCGCTCAACCCAGTTTGCAGTTTCACGTAAACATTACCATACACATCAATTATTGATTTTGTGATATAGTGAAAGACATGGGATCATGAGCGAAGGAATGTATCCACTAGTTTCAAAAAATTTTCACGGTACCCAACTTATTACCTTAAGCACGCATTTCCTAACGTTACATTATTCCAATAACATGGGGTTTTTCTTTCCACGCATGCAAAAGGCATTTTCCTAATCCACGTTAATCGAAATTGTACTCAAACCATGAATAACTAGTATATCTCATGCAAGGATGAAACGGTTGTATTTTTACGTTATCGTTTTGTTTAATCACCTGTAGAAGGCTGTATTTGGTGTATACCATTCAAAAACTTCTTGAACCCTGAACCCATTGAAAATGCTGAAACCTTGTCGACTTTAAACCCATCGAAAACAACAGACTAAGCATTAAGTGTTTATACTGGTCTCTTGTTAACCAAACCATCGTATACAGCCTACGGGAAAATCTATCTATACAATTCTTGATGACCTGTACGCAATACGTAGCCAAACAACTGAAGATAAACTATATTCTGGAAATCTGGTTCATTGACACTAAACCCATGAAAACTCGTGAAATATGAACGCTGAAATCTCCATAACCAAATCATTGTATTCAGCTTTCATAAATATAGATATATAGACTATTCTTGATGCCTTATACGCAATACATAATGAGACAAATGAAAATGCACATTTTGGAAATCGGGTTCGTGAACTGCCAAACCCTTGAAACACCACATAAATGTATAATATATTTAAGTTGGACTCTATATAACAAAACCATAGTATTAAGCGTGTTTGATAACCTTATAAGCACTCATGGTAAGGTAAAAACAAGCAATAACACGATTAAAATGGAAAAATCGTTATTTATGGCAAAAGTTCGACGAACCATATTCGGACCCACAGCGGCCCAGGAAGCGGTCCCACAAAAAAGTGGTGCCAGCAAAGTTGTAGCTGATTCTGTTTACTTGTCTCGATTTTTCGATGCGAAGCCTGTGTCGGTAGATATGGGCTGCGAAACACTGGTAACCATATGGGCAAACTTGGCAAAGAACCCTTAAAATCCGTTTGCCATTTTGACCCGCAAGATACTCAGATCGGCCCGCGTTCACGTAAAGGGCGCATCATCATCATTTTTGCTATCGAACAAAAAATTGTCGAAATCCCTCCATCCTAAAAAGGATTATGAATGGCAGCGACAGACAAAATGGAATTTTCCCGATTTTCGCCCTATCGCCCTCTGTAGAAACTCCTCTCATTCCGTTTTAATTATTCGTAACCATACCTGGAACATCAAACGTAAATTTCCGTGTCGGATGTACTATGATCGCGTCTTTTGGCTCATCCATTGCCGTTTTAGCGCCAATGTCAGCAAGTAACGATGAATTACCGTCGCGTAAGGCTAAGGAAGCAGGCCCCACAGTTTTAGCCGGAAATAGATTATTTGTCATTTCATCGTAGTCATCATCTGTATTCATCAAATCGGTCGATGACGGCCCGGCAGCGAAAACATCATCAACACTATCGTCTTCTGTTTCGCTTGGATGAGCTGATGACCTAGAAATTTAAAACAAAACGAGTAATATTAATTTTCAATATATTTAGTAATAAACCAGTCATATTTAATACAACAACTACTACTGTAAAATTGTATTAACGCCGACGTTGTATAAAAATGAGTTCACAAAAGAATATTCGAAAAAACTTTCTAGAACATACAAAACTACTACGGCCGAAGTGGTAAAATTTGTTGCTATTTTAAGTCAATTTTTTATAATTAACATTAAGCTTTAAAACCAGAATTACGACAACATATTCGGAGACTTTGTAATTCAATGCAATGTATTTCACTTGATTGCTTATGCAAGTTATACAACGCAATACAGCATGAATATTCAAAGCCGATGCTATACAATGACCATTACCTAAACAACTTATACACCAACGAGATCCAATATCTGATAACAGTGTATCCGACTACCTAGCCACTATCCAGCCACTGCAACACGGTTTAAACAAACATACTCAGCAGCCGAACTGCTCGTCTCAATTGTTTCGGCTTTCTTCTCCCATGCCATAGCTGAGCGTGATCCATTCGTTCGCTCATTATCGTCCAATTTTTCATAGTTACCACTTCCACAATCATAGTCGTCTTCGTCTGTATCAATTGAGGCAAGAGGTGGCGGTGCCGGTTGAACAATTTTACTGTCAATATACGACACACGATGCTTTGTAAGCTGGCGATTAAGTGCTTTACGCCGCACAACAGGACCAAGTGTATTTCTATGATGCCACTGTCGGGGAGCGCTTGCTACTACTGAAGCGTCGCAGTCTAACGGTGAACCTAAACAGTATAATAATAAGCCGGTATATCTTCTCAAGTATTCATGCAACATTGCTAATATTCGGCCCACTGTGTGTGTGTTGATGCTCAATACATCTCTGTGTAAGTTTCTCTCTAAATTACATTCAACACTTAGAATTCACCATGTTGACGATAAGCAAGCTAGTATTTATTACGCTATTAACGAAAATGTATCGAATAAAAATGCAATAATTCCATGTATGTTGTGTAAAAAACAGTCGATAATAACTGAACGCTGAAAAGTTCGAAGTCAAACAACCGAAACTTCAAAATGATCTAATGTATTTTACTCATTTATTCCAACTTTGCAACATGCCCTGTTGGATTTATGAAATCCATAATTTGCAAGAACAGCCCAGCTGCTCAATCGGCATAGCGTTGACATATCGATCGTAATATAGACCGCAGTCGGGCCTTGTCACAGACCATACTCGGATCGTCGGATTCTTATCCGGCGATGTACCCAAAATGACGCCGCTTGACCATCTGCATGCATTACGTAATTTTGCACAATCCTAGCGTAAGGTTTGGTGCACCCAGCTGTGGTTAATGAGAATGCCCGTGTAATACATAAATACAAGTACAGCGCACAATACACTGAAACACGAACACATATGTTTAAACATCTTTTTACTGTTTTCATTCCAGATATCTTGTGCTGTACATATAGAATATGTATCTTCACAGACTGCAATCGGGTCGTGTCAGGTCTATGACTTGTCAAGTCGGGTCTAAAAATTAGGATTCGGTGGGGTTTTAGATCGAAAGGTCGTGCGGTTGAACCCGGTTCCAGGTGACTCATCCTCCATTTCTCCGCGGACGTCAAATTGTGTACCGCACTTGGGAAAATGACCGATTGCGAGAACGAAACATGTGATTCCACATATAAATATTTATAATCGAACATTTTGACGAACAAAACCAAGAATTCATCAAAAATCTGAGTTACATATTGGAAAAGACTTTATGTGAAGCTATCAGAGAGACATCTCGGAATTGGACACATATATACGTACATAAATGCCACAGCTCGAATTCCCTAAAAATTCAGAGTTCCGATTATATTAAAACATAAACTACCGACGAAGATAAAAGGGGATCGTTCGCGAATAATAATAAATTTAATAACCGCTGTTTTCCTGAGTTGTGGACACCACCAATTCTCATGGTATTTATTTATGATATACCTGTCTTTATTTCTGAAGCGGTAAAAGATTCTACGTCCTTGAATATAGGCGATCTCTGAAAAATACGAAATTAGCAGATCACATTTAAATAAAACATGAAATCTGTAACACTGAACGTACTACAGTTAAATTTCGTCACTAAACTAGATATCGCTTAGCAACTACTCACCTTTTTCATGAAACCAGTCGCCCGAACGCAGGCACGTGGTATCTCCTACATTTGATAAATGAAATGAAAGACGTCTGAGCGTTGGAGAACCTAAAAAAGTTTTTATTACACTTAGTTGTCACTGGTACGGTTAAAATAAAAATACCGCCCAAAACAAACTCCAGTAATTGCCAGATATGAGTGCAGTTCGCTCGATGACCGTTCCAGAAATTAAAGATTTCGGTTCGAAATGTGTTTGAGATCGGTTCAAAAATTTTATCGATCTTTTGTAAAATTCGGACTTTTGCCGTTAGCAGGTTTTTGAAGACTTATTCGCAAACAAAAAAATTTTACTTCAAATTCGGTGAATATCTGCTCGTTCGAAATCCGACAGATATTTTTGACGAGTATATACAGTATAATAAAACGTAGCTGACGCAGTATTTTTTGTACATGACGCAGACATTATAAACTTACAGCAAGTAATGAAATACAGAGAAGCAGGCAAACATCAATCGCGATGACACTCTTTTAGCATCTAACCTGTCACTGGGAAATTACTGATGCGCAGAGACTTGTTTCTTGAAAATTTAATCCGATCCATGTATCCTATTTACAATAAATAATTTAAACGTGCGAAAACGTTGTAAAATTATCGTCATATCGACCAACCTATTGGCAAAATAAATGGATATTCACTTGCACTTCGAAAAGTCATCCCAAAGTACCAAGCGAAGCTGCTTAAAACTGCCTATTAGCAAAAAATCACTGTCCGGGTGTGAGAAGAAACTCGCTTTAAACGAACATAAGTAACGCGATAGATACAGATTCCACATAATCGAATCGATGTAACAGCCTTCAATCGTTTAGATTAAATAAAATCCATTTTACCGAAATGAATATAAGAACAAAATCAACGATAATTTGTAGAAAGTTTAAGAGTGTGTAAAATTTTGGGGAAGCCGAATAACGTTTTTGGTGTTTTATTTCCTTGTGTTCAATATGAGCACACAAATATCGAACAGATTACGACCGTGTTTATCTAAAAGGAACAAAATAGAAAGAATAAAGTAAATATAATTTCTGTAACAATAATTTTCAAAATAATTACCGACATTGACTGCGTATGCTGAATGATATACTGTTACGCAAAATTAAAAATTATTCTGGACAAATAAATAGCAAGATGTAAAATATTTTACGCGCGCACAAAAAACCTGGGAAATATAAATCAGGTTGCCGCCACGTCTTACCGCCAGATATTGTAGCACGGCGTTGTCGACAAATCCCGGCGTCTTCTTCGTCTTCGGTAGTGGTGGATATTGAGCGATCAGAAGGCAGTTGAACAACACGAAATTTGTCGGAAAGTGCGGTACTGATAAGACTGCCGCCACCTATCGCGCCTTTGTCAATCCTAATAAGGTAATGTTAAGCTCAAACTGGTAATAAATATAGTTTAGTAATCGCTACGATGTACACCAAAGTCATTGGATAATAAATAGTATTATTTGGTGTGGGGCAAATTGGACAGAGAAGATAATAATTAGTAATTTGCCTTATGAACAAGCTGGTGAATACACTTATGTAACACACAGCTATACGTACGCAAGCAGCTATATTGGGCATCAACTTATAATATGAACCGAATATTTGCTATCTTGCTTGAACAGTTACGGAGATATGTGCGCTTATTGCGCATTTACGGACTTACAATGTGCAAATACACACGAGAGTTATATAAGTGTTAATGGTCTTATTTTGTAGATCAATAATTCATCCTTTATGTAGCTGCAAAACTGCTAATGCCATTGTTTACGTTGAAGAGTTGGGTCGAAACCGGCTTTTCCTTGGGGTCAAGAGGCAAAAAGACACAAAAATGGTAATACCTCCGGAACCGCTCAAATTAAATTGCTGCTTTGGTTTCATTATGCAAAGTAATTTATCCACTACGTAGTTCCACATTCTTCTAAGCTCAAAATCCTAAATGTCTGCTCAACTATTCAAGCAACATGGCTGATATTCGGTAGCTCATTTTGTAATTCAATGCTCAATATAACTGTATACGTCTCTCTAAATTACACATTCAACGCGACTCATAATTCAACATCATGGCGATAAAACACGCTACCAGATTATGAAATGACATTATACACATTTTCAAATCTCTAAAGGCAAGCATTTTCCTATTGGCTGTGATAAAATCTAAAGATATGAGATTATGTGTTCATAAATTAACATTTCCATTGTACAATGTGTAAGAGAAAACCACTCCTAAAAATCATATGGAATTTTGAAAAAATTCCTTGGATCTCAAGTGTCGGTATTAGCACGAAACAATTATCTTTTTCCGATTCAACTCATTGTACTCGGCTACAGGGTATTTATTTTAAAGTGTTAATAACAAAGAAAAATCGAAAATCCTACGAGTATAAACATTTTCGCTAAAACGCACCTCGCAAAAATGCAAACCGAAATTTAGAATGATGAAAATTCCCACAGTTCAAATTTTGAAAAACCCTGTTTGCAAGTATATACTGAGGAATAATTGAAACCAATAACATCCATATAAGTGGAACTGACATTGCCCTTTTCGGTTATTTTGGGTGTCAGGAGCCAATTCACAAAACCAGTTTTGACCCAAATCCAACATCATGAGAGAACCGCGTAACAAAGCATAATATATACAGTTTTATAGAGACTCATTTGTTCTACAATATCAATAACGTGATTTTCCAGGCCCCTTCCGGACCCGACCCGAGCGCCGTCCGAACGGTTTTAGGGAGAAGTTGGAATCAGGCTTCACACCTAACTAAAGGACATAAATGCTTTCAAGCTTGCAAATTATCGCGCGAATCAACCCGCCTAGCAAAAGTTGAGTTATGCGTGCCACCTTAAAAACCTATTAATGGACCTTAGCAAATTTCACCGCTATTCCAGCTAGTAAGAATTGTTCGCTTCATGCGTTTCCCTCACTATACTCAAAATTCAAATAAACTTTACTTCTACATGGCAAATGTCTAAGTCAACAATAACACACAATAAATGACATCAAATGCTACCATCAGGACTTCGTGTCGACTACTATAATATTTTCATAGTTGCAAACAATGAAGAACACTCACCCTGAAGATCCTTTAGAGCCATTCCCGACACCCGGCATTCGAGCACTGCTCATGCTACTCGATCGTCGACGAAGTTTCACTTTACCCGTATCCGGTAACTGAGGCTCGGTTGAGCTCGGAACATCGATGCCCTCCTTATTGGTCATAACCTGTTCCTCGTCATCATGGGGACGTTTTGGCTCCTGCTTACGCATGGAAGGCACTGTTGCTGGAGAATTTGCTCCATTGTCGCCATATTTTGTATTGTTTTTGTCGTTAAAGTTTATTACGTCTGGTTTTGCCAAAATCTGGTTCAATGGGCTTGGAGGAATATTGTCGATCTTGTTATGTGTGCCTTTGATACGAACATTTGGTGTTTGTGGTGTACTTTTTTGCCCTGTATAGTAACTGGAGTTGTAATCCCGTGGACGTTTTTTCAACAACAATACGACGTCATCACGTGACGACGCTTCTCGCAACAATGCTACTAACTTGGACAGTTGCCATCCGACCTGAAATAAAAATGCACTGCACATTGATAAAACAGGCCAGTGGTATCTCGCAAAAAATGATTGGCAGTAAACAGCTGTCAGCACTATTATTTTTCTCCTTACAGTGCTTTATTACTATACGCGCCTGCTGGATTAGATACTATAATTGTGTAAAACAAATACCTTATGCTGGTTCAAAGTATTCTATAAAAAATCTTTTCTAAAAAATACACATATTTTTGAGCAAAAAATATAGCTGGCTATAACTTTTCAGCTCAGCTAGCTAACGGTTAAGCTGTATGTTGGTTCCAACATTCGGCATAGCTATGCTTATCAATTTACGACTTTGTGCACGAAGGCATTTATACAAAAAAAAAACTATGGCAAAATGTTTAATCAACTTACACAGGCCAACAGATCGAGACAAAATAAAGTTGTAGTTAAGGGAACAACAAATTCTGTTACTTAAAGGCTGATGTCACATCAATAATTTCATTTCAGAATAGTCCCGTTGCGCAGCAGATTTTTAAAAACACTACCAAAGCGCGATAAAAAGTGAAACATATATTATACGCTACAAATTTTTCAGAAAGCTAAATTATTAGAATATGAATCTGCTTTTCAATGAAAATCGTATCCTACTGCTTCTGGGAATAGAACGATACTCCGACGCACAACGAACGAATACCCACCATCTTTTACTAATATCTTGAAATTGGTGTAAAATTAATAATAATTAAAATAATTTCATTTATTCATTCTACAATATTTGGTCAAAAACTAAAATCAAAATTTCAAAAAGATATTATAAAACATCGCTGTAATGCGAACGACGGAATTTAGATTAGTTGGCCACAAAACTGTTTAGCATCAACTGATTGAGTTTATGTCAGTTAAATTTTATACTTATAACTGAACTGATAGCAAGAAGAAACACAAAACAAAAATTCGATCTTACACTTACGACAACTTGATTATTTATAGACACAATTTCATCACCAGGACCGACTTTTCCAGATACGTCCGCCGGGGACTGAAATATATTAAGACTTTAATATTATTAATATTATTAATAATATTATTAATTATTAATAATTTATTATTAATTATTACTTTTAATATTATTATTATTAATTAAGATATTAAGGCTTTGCATTTCCAATTTAAATAATTTCGGATATGAAAACATCGACATAATAACGAAACATTAATCTACAATTTATTAAGGATTATTAATCATTATTTATAGTTAGAAGCGCCATAGTCACATAGGTCGAAGTGTTTAACGCATGTGAACATTTTAATGCTATAGATATGTATCTAGAGTCTCCAAACTGGGATACGGCGTGGTCGGGAACTCCTGACAAAATTTTGCGCTCCCCGGTTTATCGCCTCATGGCAAATTTTTTTGTTTCCATTCGGTAAAAACACCCCTAAAATACATAAACATTGATAAAATTTTTTTACTAAAATCCGTTTTGAAGCAATAAATTACGTAAATTTTGTTAAAATTTGGTTCAAAATCGCTTTTCTCTCCGTCGAAAGCATCTTAGCAGTGTTTCTGACCATTTTTTCTTGGCAAAATGCCTCCTGGTAAAATTGGAAGCACCTGGTTTATGCCCCCTGAGAAAATGTTTTGCAAATGCAGAGCCCAGTGTATTTAGATAACGAATGTGAGGTGGGTTTTTTGTTTTATTTTCCTATAGCTTTAACATTATAAAGAAATTTTCAGTAGAATCATAAAGCGCCCAAATTTTTAATAAGGGAAACATACTATTGTAGTGGCCTGCCTACACGGACACCAGACACGTACATGCAAAGCAAAAGCTTGTAAAATTTCGACTGTGATATACGATATACGCAAGGATTATTGGGACATCCGAATACAAACTGATACCTAGACATTCACTTCGGCTGCTGGAGCATCGGATTATCTGAAAAATATTCTAGAAAAATAGAACTTAGGTATTTCATTATTCTCGTCCGACAAACACACCAGCATAATCATCTTAGTCATACCAGCATCTTATTTGCAGCTGTCGCTGGACCAACTGCCCCAATACGCCAAGGTTGTGTCTGGTAGTGACGCTAGCCTTCAACCTTGGTCGCAATTAGAAAATTCATTAAAGTGATCCCTGGAATCTCTTCAGGATCGGTAAAATAGGTAAACGTTGTTAGCCAGCAATAACAATCGTCTTATAACAAATTTAACTTTATAGGCCACACCATCTTTGTGTCCTTCGACATCAATATAGAACATGAAAATGCACACGAGTCGTGCCTAAAAGCATTAGCTTTTCGCAGTAAATAATAGCGGTATAATTACAACGACAAACTGATGCACTGCGACAGTACCGTAAGATGTTATTCACGCGGACACCACCATTCAAAACGTATTTCTATGATATTTTTACGCATTCTAAGCTTGTTAACGTCTGCATTGCATTACATTATAAATTGTCTTATCAAGATTATAACTTATTTAACGATAACATATTTCGCGTTGACATATTAAAGAAAAATAATCAGTAATTATTAAACATGACATGCTACCAATATCAGAGTAGTAACGAATGCATCGATATAGCCATCGCATTTTTACCGATCCAGATTAGCCAAATACTCAAACAATTATTATCAAAACAAATTAATATTATCTAAATAATAATTTTACTGCTATACTTACCCCAAATTTGACATCACTAATAACATGCACGCCATTGTAAGACGATTGAATATGAAAGCCCTTAAATTAAAGGGCAGTACAAAATATGTTGAGGCGAAAAATAATACAAAATTATGACTGTCTTGTCACTATTTTTGGCATATTTCTTTGAAATAACAAAAAACTTATATTTATACGTGCACCTTACGATGAAAAGTCACTTTAATTACTAGCAATAAGTTTGTTTGTCAGATTTCAGCTCATGCTACATCAATATTGCGAGTTTCGCAACAAATTAATATTTTCCTATGACAAATTATTACAAAAAGACTACTTGTGTCATCATTATGAGATATTTGGCTTCACGTTCTATGTTGTTGCGTCACTCACTGAGGATGCTGTGAATTACGACAAACAACAAACGAAATGGATTAAGGCCCATTATACACTACAATCGCTTCAATCTCGCATAGTTATGCGGTAACATCTTTACACAAAAAAGCTGTACATTAATTACATAATTAATAACAAACGTCTTTTTGCATCCATCACAGAAAAACGTTACTATAAACACACCCTTTTATGCAAATTTGTAATGTTTAATACAACCCTTTACGGCTGCTTATATTGTTTTTAATCTAGCTATAAGAAAATTGATCAATCATGGACAACTGGAAGGTAGTTACTCTCCTATACAACATTTATTATCACTGCTAATTTTACATTCGATGTTGTTAAACGTTCAAACAAGTAGGTGAAACACAGCAATTTTTGTGTTTGCGGATAAAAATGTCTTCCGCTAAAAAACAATAAAAAAATAAATTTTGCTACAAATATCAAAACTTATAGAAATGCCCAATATTTTACGGGGTTTCAGGCTTAAACGCATACAGCCAAAACTAAAAGGTAATTAATCCATGGTTGCATTTATCAAGCTACAACTAAAAGTAAACTGGTCTACACTTACACTGAAACCTTACTACTAGTAACACGTAAACGTGGGTGACGGAGGCATGGTGGTTAACAACGGCGTGAATAGTGCATACAGCTTGTGGAATTTCTAACATTTTTGGTAACAATAATAAGAGGAAGACATGAAAACGTCTAGTTATTTATACAGTAGAATGACAATACATCTATCAAGTTGTACCCATCAATGAAATTTAGTCCAAATCGGCCGAGTCATTCAAAAGTTATAACACACTTAATAATTTTTCACTCATTTTTAAGAGACTTTGCTTAATTTTAAGAGAATTTATAAAGGTAAGTAGATAACTTGTGTACAGTCTTTTAGAAAACGTGAAGGTACATGTTATGTCAAAAAATGACCGAGATAGCACGAACGGTTGTCGAGATATGATGAACTTAGGTTTCCCTAAGTCAATTTTAAGAGAATTTGCTTAATTTTTAAGGAAAGAGATGAAATACGTCAATCAGCTATATACAGCTGTTTAGAAAACGTGAAAATACATTTTATGTAAAAAAATCGCCGAAATAGCACGAACGGTTGTCGAGATGCGGTGAAAAAGCTGAAAAAATGGCAAAAATCCCTAAGTTTGAGCAACATTTGCTTAATTTTGAGTACAAAGCAATTTTCGTAGAAAAAAGTGCTCAATGAAAGGGCACTCCGCAAGAGAATGTGCAACACGAAGAAAAAAAATTTCTAAAATCGGCCCAGGCGTTCAACCTGCAGACCTGTCTGTGACAAACAAAAAAAAAAGTCACAGAGAAAATTGAAATTTTGCGTCCAGTATATTGATATATAAAGTTAAATGTACGCCTCCGGCTGCGACTCGCCACCTTCGGTGGCTCGTCTTGCCTCCGTCAATGAATTAAATCGGCGGATGTACCAAAAGTAATAAACATCGAGTGCGGTGGCAATCGATTCAACATCGAAATCAAGCTCAATAAGGTTTCGTTTCCCAACAGCCTTTATAGTGCCCGTTCCCATGGCCATGGTACCGCAAATAGTATATAAGAACAGCAAGAATCACGATAATTAATTAGTCTCCATGGCTAGTATGGGGAATTATTCATGCGAGTCAGTAACGTGTATAGTTAGTAGTGACAGGGCATTTAACAACCTAAGTTCATACCAAATAATTTTCTTAAATGTTTTAACACAGCGTTGTGAATTAAGAGTAAGTTTGCTCACCAATTCATCTCTGCGATCTGAAGGTAGCTTGATTGTAGCACGTTCCATAAATGCTGTTTCCAATATCATTGGATCCATACTATTTTTAACCACACGATCGCAGACTAGAAGCAGATTAGCAGTCTGAAACGAATCATACTCCAGTTAAGGCGGCGAATTCTAAGAGTTGAATACGTAATTTAGCAAGACATACACGGCAATCACATTGCACATCAAGTTACAAAATGGTCCGATTATCCATCATCTTGCTTGATTAAATAGAAATACCCATTTTTGCGCATTTACGGACTCAAGAATGTGCAAGAACTTAGAAGATAAATTGCTGCACAAAATGAAACCATTAAGCAGCTACTGAGATATAATTGCCTTTTTGTGTATTTCTGGTTTCACGGGCGCATTCACAAGCTCATTCTGGCCGTAGTCTGTAGCTTAAATAAAGATAACAATGCTATTTGCAGGTAGAGGATAAGCTCTAATAAGTCGAAAAACTTCCATATAACTCAAGCGGTTGTGGCGATATTGTCGTTTTTGTCCATTATGGGTTACAAGTGGCCCTTTTCAAAAACACATTTTCAGCCAACCTTGCAGCGTAAATAATCTGGCACTCTCACGGAACCAAAACTTTATACTTGGGGGCTTTGAGCCGGCCCATAGCTAAAATTTGGTGAAACGAAAATACCTCGCAAGAATTTCTCCCAGGTATGATGGAGAAAACCATGCTCCCGAAGTCAATTGAGAGTTCCGTAATTGTATGTTATAGCGTTTCTCATGCATTTACAACACGTTCATCGCTGTTTTTGCTACATATTTATTATTGGTAACGAATATGTAGCTGCATGTTTGTTACATTGAAAATGCGTATTATTGCACGCCACACTTCATTTTACTTTGGATTTTGACATAGATGACCGAAATATAAGTAGCAATTTTGAGTTTTATTATAGACGTTTAATAATTTTGGGCTCTCCATTCGTTGAAAATTTTGCTAGCCCTCAACCCCCCAGTTCCCAACCGAGGGTGGGGGCGTGCGCCCGATTTTGATAGGGTGCATTTTGCAAAGAGAAAAACGGTTAAAATCGTGTCAGAAAGACTGTCAAAACGGTTTTGATGGAGCTACAATGCTATTTTAAACCAAATTTTCACAAAATTCGAAATGTTTTGCTTCATAACGTAATTTTAGTACAAATTTTCATCTAATTTTATGTATTTTGGACAGATTGGAAAAAATTTTCCAAGAGGCGGTGAACCAGGAGGAGCCCAAAATTTTGCCAGTGGACATGAACCGGGTGCAGCTGTTCTGAACCAGGGGAAACCGAAAAATGCCAGGGCCCCCACCCCCACAATTTGGAGAGCCCAGATATTAGGACGATTATTTTTGGCGTGACCTGAAATATACCTGGGGAACTGATGATTTACATGGGGAGGCAAACATTTACTTGGGTAAGCCGCCGAAATTCTGCTGTTGAGCTAGAAAATATTCAAAATAATGACTAAACAAACACACTATTTTCAGTACAAAGACGATTAGTTGCTCTACAAAATTGACACCAAAAACACCCATATATAGCTCCCGCCAGAAACGAGTGGCAACCTTTCGAACAAACGAACATCCAAAAGAAATCGAACAAAATCTATTTATTCTCGAACACTTTTCAACAAATTAAAAAGTGTGCCAAAATTTCGAACACATCTCGAACAAAATTTTAAATCTATCGAACGAACTCCACTCATTTCTGACGAGTACTGTAGCTCGAACAATTACGGAAATATTGCTGTTTCAGTGTATTTTAAGTCCTATAAACCAAATCATGAACCCATTTCGACCCAAACCTGCAGCATAAACAATGAAAATAATAGCATGTTTACTGTCATTTACATGGTCCAACCTGAACATGGTCACAGGTTTCTGAATGAATAAAACAATTGCTATAAGCATCTACCTGGTGATCTTGGTAGTATAAAGTATTTGTTTTGCCAGAACCGCAACCAGAACACGATTTTGACCGAAACCAGAATTCCGGTTACTCCCTGGTATACCCTTAATACTGCTTTCGGCCCTTAGTAAAACCGTTCTTTGCACCATACAAAGTACGTATTTGTGCTCATTTCGCCAATGATACATAACAAACACCAGCGAACTTTTCAAAATGCATTTCTGATTACTTACAAAAGATTTTTCTATGGTCCTCATAACAAAAATACCCATCACTAATATAACCAGTTTGAACAGTTTTAAAAAGCAAAAACAATTCATACACTGCAATGTGTCTTTAAAAAGTCCGCATAAGTATAGAATAATAAGCCGTACTGCAATTTCCACAAAACAGCGGCACGGAGCTAGAAAAAATCGAAACCGGTGTCTGACAAGTGCTTGCAGAAACAAAAAATGTGTATTTGCTGAAAACCTAACATGCTCGTGTACCCGAAAAAAACCCAGACTTTCGTTTAAACAACATAATCGCACCGCCTGGACGTTGGAACGAAACGCCTTCGCAACTTCGCTCTTTATAAATACTACGAATTTTTTTATAATATTAACAGTAACAAAAATAATGATGATAAAATCAAATGATTAAACGGAGCGGAAAACAAAATTCCAAATATTCACTTACGAGCATTTGCAAATCCATCAGCGAGTCCTTTTTTGATTCTTGCGATATTGTTAAAATAATAATTGTTTGCTGCAAAACCGATTCACGAAGCGAAATATAATCTTCGTACTGATCGAACGGCGGCCTATAATAGTTACAAGATGCAAACGATAGTAACGCATACAAATTTTGTTTATAATAAAGAAAGGTTAAAGGAGTTGGTACAAATTACAGTACTCGCCACAATTGACCGCTGTGAGCTCGTTATTCGCTCGCAGGAAAATATATAATTTTTAACTTTTTGTTCATACGCTGTTTGCTCGCTCGTAAGGGGACTGCCAATTGGGGTGAGTACTGTGAGGTTATTTTAAATAATGTAATTATGCCATTTCATTGTGTACATATTTTTACACAATAATTAATTAATAATTATTGTTTACATAATCAATTCAGGTAACCATTTCCGGTTATATTTAATTTTCACACATATCAATAATATGTTATTGTGGCAATATCAACAAATAATACTTATAGTAAGGTATGCAGTTGAATGATCTGATCATGCGTAAATATAATTGAAATAGCTAACGAAAAAGCGACTGCAAAAATTAAATTCACGTTCCGCCAATAATTATATTCAGATTTTTAAACGCACTAGGTTGATACTAGGATATTCATCAAGCATGCAAGCTGCTCAACGTTAGTCACAGTCAGCTGTTTTATTATTCTTTTTTACTAATTTTAGATTGAAATTGAGATAAGTATAAATTATTCAAAAGTAAACAAAGCTAACGACAATGACAATAATGCCAGAAAACAACTGTAGTCAAATTAGTCTATATTGAGAACAATATGTCTTTAGTTTAGCCGCAAAAAACGAAACTTAATTTTATATCTTGTTGCACGTTGGATGTAACTCATTATTTAGCTGTATAATTGGCTATTAATTTAGCAAACTATTAAGCGAACCGTCTATGTACAATATAATCAACATAACTTTAATGGCTTGTTGCGGGATAACTACTATAAAACAATATAAATATGTAATTAATACGTAACGTAATGTGCATAATACAGGGGATAGTAGGGGAGAGCGGTGAATCCTTGTGACACGGCAGATTCGGCGCTGACCTATGCCAACAACAATATGTTAAAACTAGAGGATAATAACTATGAATACAATACTGAATAAATTCCACAGACTTTTACTTAAAGATATTAGAGCGGAATTATTTTATCTATACATCTGAATCAAGACTATGCAAAATATAGCTCAGCATTATAAAACTAATAAAAAATTCTTTTGGCCTCTCCAAACCTGAGCGAGGCCTCCCTCGGTCTGGTCCAGACGCCGATTCGACCCCTTATGAATATTAAATCCGGGGTACCTCCCGAATGATGACTCCCAGTCCGTGAGGGTCCGTGAAGAAGCCAGTGCTCTGAAACAAACACCTGTCAAGCCATCCAACCATTTTACGAGCATCGTCAGCCAATCGAGATATTGCCGATAATATGCTATGCGGCAGTGGTTGTGGCGTGTATACGGCATGCGCTTGTTGATGCAACAATGTAGAGCGTAGCTGACCGCTTAAGTTTCGAGCGGACAGCGATAACTCAAACGCAAGGAACTGCAAATTTTCATAATCGATTCGGTTGCACTAAAACATAAATAGGCAAAATATAATCAAATTAATTGATAAAAGATACAATAATTATTGTGAGGCAACCACAACAAAATTTTATACGAACCGTTAAAAGCTACAACAACCATAGTCTGCAAAGTCAAAATGACATATCAAACTTAAAATCTAAAATAGGCAGTAAATAACCGAATAGTATACAACTGCAATTAAAAAGACAAACGCTAAAATATGCTGAACGCAACCAATCTACTGGTAACTCTACCGAGAGTGTAGAACGTAGTGAAGCATAGGGACACCTACGCCTACGCATTTTGAGTGCACATCAAATGAGCTCTCGATAGCATTCGTCGATATGCTATATCTGGACATCACACAATACCAGCATAAGTTACAACAAAACTAACACCAGCAATGAGTTTTCCACGCCCCAAAACCCCCAGGTGCAATTTATCAGCCGCCCAGGACGTAAGAACAAATTTTTGAATTTTGGGTCGGGGATGCATTGGGGCACCGTGCCTCAAACACTGTAACTCTAGAACCAGAACCTTAATCGAAAAATAAAGAAAGAGGCATCCGTATTTATCATTTTACTATAAAATACAGCCACCCAGAGATAAAAATTCGTAAGTTAAGATAAAAATAACCTTGCTTCCGTGAAGGGTACTAAAACGCTCATTTTTACCTCTGACCCCGAACAATGGGACGTCATGCCCCCGTACCCATGAAACCATGGGTCACAGGGCAAAACCAATACCGGCAATGAGTTTCCCATGCCCGAAAACCCCAAGTGAAACTTTTCAGCCGCCCAGAATGTCAGAACAAATTTTAGAATTTTGGGTCGGGGAACAATTGGAACACCATACCTCAAACCTCATAACCCTTGAACCGGAGCATTAATCGAAAACAAAAAACAGACATTGGAATTTATCATTTTACTATGAAATAAAACCCTCCAGTGATAAAAATTCGAAGGTTAAGATAAAAATAACCTTGCTTCCGTGAAGGGTACTAAAACGCTCATTTTGACCTCTGACCCCGAACAATGGGACGTCATGCCCCCGTACCCATGAAACCATGGATCACAGGGCAAAACCAATACCGGCAATGAGTTTCCCATGCCCGAAAACCCTAAGTGAAACTTTTCAGCCGCCCAGAATGTCGGAACAAATTTTAGAATTTTGGGTCGGGGAACAATTGGAACACCATACCTCAAACCTCATAACCCTTGAACCGGAGCCTTAATCGAAAACAAAAAACAGACATTGGAATTTATCATTTTACTATGAAATAAAAGCCTCCAGTGATAAAAATTCGAAGGTTAGGATAAAAATAACCTTGCTTCCGTGAAGGGTACTAAAAACCCTCATTTTGACCTCTGACCCCAAACCATGGGCGTCATACCCCGTACCCACGGAACCATGATTCACAGAGCAAAACCAATACCGGTAATGAGTTTGCCATGCCCGAAAACCCTAAAGGAAACTTTTCAGCCGCCCAGGATATCAGAACAAATTTTTGAATTTTGGGTCAGGGAACTATGAGGGTGCCATACCCTAAATCCCATAACTCCAAAACCGGAGCCTTAATCGAAAAACAAAAAAGAGGCATCGTTTTTATCACTTTACTATAAAATAAAACCAACCAGAGAAATAAATTCGAATGTTATGATAAAATTAACCTTGCTATGGTGAAGGGAACTAAAAACCCTCATTTTGACCTATGACCAGACCCATGGGGCAAAAAAGCCGGAGTACCCATGGAACCATAGGTCGCAGAGCAAAACCAGCACCCGCAATGGGTTTCCCATGCCCGAAAACCTCGAGGAAAAACTTTTCAGCCGCCCAAGACGTCAGAACAAATTTTCAAATTTGGGTCGAGGAACCATTGGGGCGCCATAACCCCATACCTCAAACCCATAAATCCAGAACCGGAGCCTTAATCGAAAAACAAAAAAGAGGCTTCGGCATTTATCATTTTACTATAAAATAAAACCACCCAGAGAAAAAAAATTCGGTAGTTAAGATAAAAATAACCTTGCTTCCGTGAAAGGTACTAAAATGGGGTAAAAACCCACTTTTTGAGCCCTGACCCCGGAACCAGACCCCAAATCAAAAAACACTCGGGATGTACACGGTAAATAGGCTATGCCGGTTCGAATGAGCACAAGATCATGAAAATCGGTTAAAGCGTTCTCAACTTATGGCCGGTCACACACACAGACGGAATTCAAAAGATTTCACCCCTGCAACACACAATCTCCACTACGTTTCACTATGTTCTGATTATATACGGGAATAACGTAATACAACTATATATTATATATTTTATTTACACATTATCTGACCAACATCTGGTTTAAGTTTTTACAATTTACTGTTCTATGCACCCAAACCATGACACTGTGGAATTTGCGTTTATACTTTAAATATTTAATGCACCGATGCACTCTAATATATTGCTTTAATTACTTTCAGGCGGCCTAAAATATCTAGTATAAATACGTAGATACAAATAAATAATATATGTATACTGAGTCAATGCCAAAGAAAGGAAATTTGTTCGGACCCTTTTACTTTCAGCTTAGCGCTGGCAATAAAATTTGAGGAGCCCAAAACACTTCGACATTTCAAAACAATCACGTACAATAAGTAAAAAGATTTCTTCATACAACATAAGTCATCTTATCGGTCTCTCCCTTTTAAAATCAAGCTGCCAGAAAAATGAACTGAATCGTGATAAATTTCGCGTTCACATTTCTGCCATTGACATAAGCATTTTTGGAAACGGGAACAATAGGCTTTGCGATTTACGAACGGAATTTGCACACGCGCACATTTTCGTCTATTTGACACATTTGTTCGTGTTCATCAAATGACATGCTGAATTGACAGCAATGTTCGCGGTTTATTTGTGGATTACAGTATACCAGAAAAATTCGATTAGTAATGGCGTTTTACTTGTACTCAGTTAACAAATTGCGATGCTACGTCGTATATAAATAGTGACCGTGAGCAGGGCCTACGCGTTGCTGTATCACAAATAGCATACACATGCTTCGCAACGACAAAGAAACCGGTGAAAACCGTACATCTCCTGAATGCTGCATGAACACATGTTCCCTCACCAACATTTTATACGCAAAAACCTGTAACATATGGATCCAAAGAGATGATTTCAGAGAGTTGGAGAACAAAGACAAGTATCGCATTCCATAAGCAGTATTAACAAGCCCATCTGCTTCAATTACGTTGGTAAATGTCTGTTGACCATTGCGTTCAACGACTTTGAAGATGCGATTTTAACAGGTTCAAGCATTGTCATGAGCGATTAAAAGTATAACAGCACTATGGCAGCCAGATGGAAGCACTGCTGTCGAAAAGGTACTTACCTCGAAGTCGAAGACCCTGCTAACTTCAAACTTCAAAGTTGCGGTCAATTCGGTACCATCGAGGATCCTGATATGTACTCTTATAATCGTCTAAAAACTGAAATTTACCACGCGACAGATTTCACCATATTAAAAGAATTTTGAAACCATCGTACACGTAAACCACACATTACCAAAACTTCCGGTATGAAGTTTGTAGTAAAAAAGAGTCATTTTGAACCTATCCCATTCAACCTCGAAATCGCACGCATGATGGAAACGCTTTGACCGATTGTAGTCGATACGAATGATCTACAGTTCATCGATAACGCCTATACCGACGACATAGCGACAGCTACACCAACCATTAACGACACACAAGCAACGCTCAATCGAGTTGCCGCATAGGACTGACTATGAGACCCCAAAAACCAGTCATGACCTGCTGCCACGAAAACCATAACCATATATTGCCTTACAGTTATATATTAGTGGAACACATCGGGCAATTCTGTTACATGGGCAGAATCTTAAAAAGACCCCAGAGGTTCCCAGAAAACTAACCGAATCAACCTCAGCTGATATGCTTTTGCAGGATTCCGGCACTTATGAAAGTCACTTGAAGTGTGCCATTCAACAAAAATTGGGATGGGCTCTCCATTCGAAGAAAATTTTGCAAGGGGCATGAATCGACTCCCTGGTTCCGAACCGGGAGGCGCCCGATTTTGCCAAGAAAAAAAACGAATAAAAATCTTGTCAGAAACATTACCAAAACGCTTTTGATAGAAATAAGCGATTTTGAAGTACATTTTAACAAAAATTACGAATTTTTAGCTTCAGAAAGGAATTTTACTAGAAATTTTGATGAAAGTTTATGTATTTTGTACCGATTGGAAACAAAAAATGCAAAGCGCGGTAAACCAGGGGGAACCGAAAAATGCCAGGTCCCCCAAATTGGAAAGCCCAGTGGGATATATAACGCTGCCAACCGACTGGTCTTACTGCATATCTGCAGGACAAGCACAATAAAGTCAATCCAAAACTTCAGCTGTTTACGGATTTTAGGATGAATAAATGCGATTTAGATTTAGGATCAAAGAACCCGATTTCCCGAATATAGTCTGTCTTCAGTAGTTTGGTACAGTGTGAGGAGTAGTATATAGTGAGGTTTTTTCGTATGTTGAATACGATGGTTTGGTTTTCTATAAGCCAATATGGATATTTCAAATCTTTTCAATCGATTTAGGGTCAATGGACCCAATTTTTCCATAATATTGTGTCTTGAGTATTTCGGTAATGCATTGGGCACAGGACACCAAGGATGGTGAATATATGAGTTTTTGATATGCCGCATACCGTCGTTTGGTTAAGTAGATACCAGTATCATACTTCATGCGCAATCCCCCTGAGACTCCGACTACCGTCGGAACAAATGCCGATCCGACCCTGACAGGTAGCCCGACACCTCCGATCCGACGAGTACCGATCTCCGCCCCGCAAATAGGAGATCTGGGCAGAAATAGCCAAAGATCGAGGTAACATAGATAAAAGTGGCAGAAATTAATAATCGGGGAAACTTGGCCAAAAAATTTACGGAAATTGGCAAAAACTACAAAAATTTTGAGTCATGCGTTTTTTTCGAAAATTTATCCACCGCCACCAACCGAAGCAGCTGATATTCCCCGGCACCTCACATGTATGCTTAAAACGTCCCACGAAAGCACATTAAATAAATAGTTACCAATGTAAATTCTAGAAGACAATATAGCACTAGTAACTCTGTCGAGATTGAAGAACGTACTGAAGCATTGATACACCTACGCCTTTTGCGTGCACAGCCAATCAGCTCTCGATAGCATACGTCGACATGCTATATGTAGATATCACATAATGCCGCACAAGCTAGAACAAAACTAACACCGGCAATAAGTTTACCATGCCCCGTGCCCGAAAACCCCCAAGGCCAAGCCATCACCTTCCCAGGACGTCACAATAAAATTGAGAATTTTGGGTCGATGAACCATGGGGACGGCATACCCATGGGTCCCAGAACAAAATCAACAATGGCGATGAGTTTTCCATGCCCGAAACCCCCCGAGTGAAAAGTAAAACTTTTCAGCCACCCAGGACGTCACAACAAATTTTCTGATTTTGGGTCGAGGGACCACGAGGTTGCCATACCTCAAACCCCAAAACTTCATAACCGGAGCCTTAATCGAAAAACAAAAAAGAGGTATCGGCATTTATGATTTTACTATGAAATAAAACCAACCATAAGAAACAATTCGAAAGTTAAGATAAAAATAACCTTGCTTCCGTGAAGGGTACTACAATGGGTAAAAAACCCTCATTTTGACCTCTGACCCCGAACCAAGGGGGCGTCATACCCAAGTACTCATGGAACCATTGGTCGCAGAATAAAACCAAACCGACAATGAGTTTACAATGCCCGAAAACCCCCAAGTGAAACGTTTTGAGCCGCCAAGAACGTCAGAACAAAATTTTCTAACTTTGGGTCGAGGAACCATGAGGGTGCCATACCTGAAACCCATAACTCTACAACTGGAGCCTTAATCGGAAAACAAAAAAGAGTCATCGGCATTTATCATTTTACTATGATATCAAATAAAACCATCCAGAGAAAAAACTCGAAAGTTAAGATAAAAATAACCTTGCTTCCATGAAGTGTACTAAAATGGGACAAAAACCCACATTTTGACCCATAACCCCGGAACCAGACCCCAAATCGAAAATGATCGGGGATGTACAAGCTAAATCGACCATGCCGGTTCGAATGAGCCCAAGATCATGAAAATAGGTTAAGTCGTTTCCCGAGTTATGGCCGATCACACACACAGAGACGGAATTTAAAAGGTTTCACCCCTGCAACACACAATCTCCACTACGTTCTGAAAACAAGCTGAAATCTAAAGTGTATTCAAAACTTACGGATTTCGACAACAAATCTGTGGCTTCTAAAACAGTCTCGACATGACCAATTCGTGTAATACCAAAACGATGCAAATCACCAGCTGTCAACTGTAGTAATTGCTTGCCTTTAATTTCGTGGAGCGCAAAAAAGTGGATGTAGGGCAAAACAATATCATCCAAACCTATCAAAAAATATGTAATTGAAATTAACTTGGAAAATAAACGCAGTCTAGTAAAAAGATTCTAAGTATCGTAGAGCCCATTCAAAAGCTTGTTTTTACCAAACCCTGCGTAATAAGGAAGACAATAACAGCACACAATGTGCTACGTAGAGGCTTGATTACGTAATAATACGTAATAATTAAGAAATGAGACCAAAACTCCCATAAAGCTCCAACGGTTGTGGAGATATTGCCGTTTTCGTATATTTTGCGTTTCATAGACCCATTTGACCCAAATCTCACTTATGGCAACGCTCTACAAAATGAGCCCAAATTAACTCAAATATATACACCGGTTGTCAAAATACAATAAATGACGTGATTTTTCGAACCCCTTCACGATTCAATCCGACCCTTTCGGAAACATTTTCGGAAGTGCGGAGACAATTTAGAACAGAACTTTTCGCCAAACTAAACGGAACATATAGAGATTTCAAGCTTTCAAAAAATCATCGCACGAATGAATCCACCCAGTAACGTTAAATTATATGTATCAAAGCAAAACTTGCTTAACATACACTGTGAAAAATTAGTTGCTTCGTTCGTTCCATCCACAACACTCATAATTCAACAACTGAACAATGTAGCACAAACAAGATTTCCAGACTGCTATATATAATTATTTCTCACCTCTTAGCCAAGCGACTACTTGTTCTGATGTCCACGCCTGGATAATCTCCAGCAAGGAAGGCAGTGCCGTATATCCAAATAAAGCGTTTACCACTACATCGCCATAAAACATGCTGAAAAATTAAAGTAACACCGTCACGTAGTTATAAAAATTGTTTGAATGTAAAGTTCATAGCATATATACTGTATCTTTAACGCTAATTTTATTCTGTTCGTCTTGTGAAATACTTTTTAATACACACTGGAAAATATAGACGAATGGACGTTATATATCCACCCCGCCAACTAGGCAAAACTCAACACATACTCTGACAATGAGCATTGGAAATAAACTTAATAGTTTTTGATCAATATGCAAAATATTTGAAATCATTTTCTTTGCAATCATAATAAAAACAACTATTAATGCACTCTGTCCGATATAGCAGCTTTATAGCTGCTATGAAGTGGAATAAGGTTAGCGCAGTCGGCAGAGCACCTAAATGCGGATCCAAAAGGCGTAAAAAGGTTCGAATCCCACCCCTGCCCAGCTTTTCAGTCAGCTGCTTTTTACACCCATTCGTCTCTAAGCTCCTATCACTAAACCTAAATGAAAAATATATTATCTAACATAGAGGTCGTACTGGGGGAGGTGGATTCTACTGTTGCCTTGTCGAACCCAAAATTACGCCTGCGCCCCTCGTCCTACATGTGCTGGCCAAGCAGCTATTGGTTTAACTACTGTTTAGCGCTGATATGAAATAAAAAATATAAATTCCATCTATGTTAAATATGTGGTTATATAACAAATAAAAGAGGCCAGTGTCAGGCCTTGCAGGAAACTCGGATGTCGAATACAGCAGCTTCATAACTGCTATGAAGTCGGGCAGGGATAGCTCAGTTGGTACAGCGCGTGCCTGCGGATCCAAAACGGCAGGGCGTGGGTCCGAAAGCCACCCTTGTCCAACTTTTCAGTCCGCTGTTTTTAAATCCGGTCGTCACAATGCCCCTATCACTAGGCATAAAAGACAAATATACTACCTAAGGCACAGTTGCACACAAGACATGTATATATATATATGATTATATCGTATGTTATTGTATATATACGATATATATACTATGTCAGGGTAGATATAGCACTGGGTAATATAAAAATACAAATAAGTTTTAATCACTTTCAGTCTTGAAAGCCTTTATATTTACAAATATAACAAGTCGAGCAGTAGATCCAAACCCGCGAAATCATACATAAATCAAGGAGGTGGGGTCCTTTGTGCATGCAGTATCATGCCAAAAAACTATACTGGTTATACAGGTCCATTTAAATGAATCATGTCATGGTTTTAAGCATGTATACATGATTATCATTATAATCACAAATGCAACAAAAGATAACATTTGCTAGAAAATAACGAAATCATGTATATACGGCTCAAACGCTGGGCTATCCATTAGCTGAAAATTTTAACAGGGCACATGAAACCGGCGCCCTTGTTCCGAACCTGGGGCTTCATATTCCACCAGATGGCATTTTGCCACGAAAAAACGGTATACAATCGTGTCAGAACCAATCCTAAAATGCTTTTGATTGACAGAAAAAGAGATTTAGAAGCTAACTTTGACAAAATTTACTAAGACGGGATTTTAGTAAAAATTTTGATCTATTTTTATGTAATCTGGGAATCTTGTTACCGAGTGGATACAAAGAAGTTTTGCCAAGGGGCGTTGAACCGGGGCATCACTAAATTTTACCATGAGGCTCGAATCGGGGGCATCCGGTTTTTGCCATGGGGCACTTCAAATGTGGGGGGCCTCACTTCCCCAATCTAAAGAATCCAGCAGAAGGAGGTACTGCATGAGATACAGGACCATTTCAAAAGGGTGAATCTGGTACAAACAGAGTATAATCACTTCATCGTTTTCTGTATCCTCTAAAACTTTTGTAACAGCAGATGCAACAAAATATAACATTGCAATTGCAGTGGCGCCGCCGAAATTTCCCTCCGAGGGTGGGGCAGGTCCCACTTTAAGTTCATGGAGGGGGACGCAAGCGGTGTCACTAACAAAGTCGAGCCGCATCCCTCCTCCCTCAGTGGCGGCGCCCTGTTATTTGAAAATCATGAAATCACGCACAGTTCCTGAGGAGGGGTTAGTGGGGTACAGTTCCATTCCAAAAAAGGTAAATCGGTCACAGATACGTTCAAATGAACCACTTAATAGTTTTCAAAACCCTCAACAATCTTTGTAATAAAAGACGCAACAAAATATGACATTATATTTAAAACAACGACATCATGCATGGTTTCTTTGGGTGTCGCCGGTGATATATTGATATTCCAAAAAGAGTAAATCGATCCCAGATATGTTCAAACGAATCACTCTATCATTTTCAGCACCATGGAAAACCTTTAAAATAATAGACATATATCACATTTAAAATAACGAATGTGTGCATGGTTCGTGGAGGTGGTCGCAGAGCATACAGTGCCATTCCAAAAAAGAACACTGGTGACAACTACATTAAAATAAATAACTCCTTTATTTTCAGTGACCCGGCAAATCATTATAGTGTCCATACTATGCCAGTTGACGATTATTTTAAAAAAAATATGATATAAAGGGTTAAAATGAGATATTTGGGAATACCTTTTGTGCCCCTATCTCCACATCTGCGTTTCTCACATCAAAAGTATTGACCAGTGGTATATATATAAAGTTTTAGATCTTATCCAGGCGAACATAAAATATATGAACATTTTTGATATGAGGCCTGCGTTTCGAGATATACTAAACACTTCGATCACAAAAATTGGCGATGTACCCTCTTTAACGGGGTTGTCACTTTAAATTATGCCTATTTAAAATGGTTGCATAACTTTATTGGGGATGGTGGCGCGCCAGCCTATAAGCTATCAAAGACCGCATAAGAATATCTCCTCTCGTTAGTGAGATATTTAAAAAATAACTAGCCAAACGGACGGACAGAACTGCTAACATTAACCATTTCGCATACAAATGCCTACCTCGCTGCACAATTATGTAGTACTTTGTGTTGATTAATCAGCTACCGCTATTTACGGCACTCGTTTCACCCAAAATGCTGGTAGGGTAGAACTACTGCTACAGAAGTTTGAGCTTGGTAATAGTGATGGTCGCCATAATATTATTGAGCTGAGCGAAGCGAAGCATTTTTGTTTTTGCCACAGGGGACACCGTCTGTCCGTCCGCCAGTCGAAGTGCTCAGTAACTACTGGGCCAATTTAAAACTTTTTTGTTTGAAAGGCCTAATATCGGTCAGGTGCAAAACGTATAGATTTTGTCAAAATTTGCTTTAGTTAATTAGTAATTAACTAATTAATTAAGCGCATCAGCCTATTTTTAGCATTTTCAAACAAAAACTGCTTATTTTCCAATGAATAATTAGTGCAAAGCTATTATTTTGGCGAGTATACTACATATCGCCGTGCTGATTATGAATCTCGTGCTTATACTATTAGAGGATGTTCAAAACATGCTAATTAGTTGGTTAGTTAACTACGTAATTAATTAGCGAATTTTTTTAAAATTTTCAAAGTGCTGTGAAATGAAAAATTGCACACGTAGGTTTTCTATATCGCTTATCACGAATATGACATTTCTGATGCTCTAAACCTTGCTCGTATATCCTGATTAGTTAAGTAATTAGCTATGTTAATTTTATGCAAATTTTAAAATTAGCGTAAAATTGCTGATTTTTGGCGCTCGCTTGTTTCCGATGTCGCTGATCATGAATATGTCACTTTTAAAGCTCTAGGATTTTATCATGTGTGCTAATTAGATAATTAGTTAGCTAATTGATTGATATTACTATTAGCTAATTTTAGCTGGCTAGCTTTTTGCATGGTGGAATTGACAACAAATGTTTAAAACGTGATACTTAGTATAAATTGATTAAATATTGAGTTGAAATACATGCATATATAAATATGATATAAAATACTTTGCCTATTGCTCCGCTCACATTTTGTAATGTATTACGTTTACTAGTTATATGATAATGCATTATATTCCATTATTGGTGTTATTATTTTATATTTTAAAATTTTATAGTACAAACTAAATTGCATATTAGCTTGAACTAAACTTCATTTTGTATTGAATGTTGGCAGCTAAATTATTCGTCCCCTTTTGCTTTTGCTGTCTGCGGCATAATTATTCAACACAAATTTTACTAGAATTAATGGGTCGATAAATGATAGCTTTGATGAGTGTTACTTGATGTCATCGCAAGATTTCGCTTCATGCTCTTTTAATAGTAATTCAATTGGAATGTGTATTGCGGTTACAGTTACTCATAGGAACCTGTTTCTGCATTTAATAACCTGCCTGTATGGGAAGACCGCCGTCGCTTCAACACTAGTACTGGCGTGTGCGTTCAGTTGTTTGAGAGGCCCCTTACAACATTAGTGCAAATTGGAAATGTGTTTTGATTGGAAATGCGGCAGATACGCATGAACATTGCGAAATTTGTTAACATGTTATAATTAACAAATTGTGTGTGTTGCGAACGTGCCATCAACATCTAGAGTACACAGACGCATAAAACCTTCGGTATAAAAATACGATACACCGCCGTAAGCGCACAGGGCTCTACTTCTCGGCAACTAACCCGCATATTCGTTGACGAACTAGTTGCACAAACGAGCTAGCGCGTGCCACAACTCCTCCATTATTATGGCGACGAGAAAATGCGAAAAGCAGTCGCCTAAAATTTTGGCTAAAGTAAGCTTCGAACCAACGACTTCCTGCTTTTGGATAAGAAGACAGACACTCTTCAGGCTGAGTTATTTTACCTCGACTGAATACCAAATTGTTATTTTATGTTGTTTTGTTGGGGGTAGGGGTTGCATAAGGATTTTTCGGCCCAATCCCAGTTGGGGGGGAAAATTATTTTACGCTTGCTATAGCACCCATCTTTTGGAAACTATGCCCCCATAGTCTCTGTACCCCCAATCATCTCTCACCCCCAAAAGAGATCACTTCGTGATTAGGTTCGCCCCTTTTGGAAACATAAACCTTGATGTTGAACTCATTATTCTATGATTTAGGATGGGTTGCTTTTTGGCTTTTGGAGGCTTTTTTCAAACTTAAGCCGCCTTCGCTTCGCTCAAAAATTCTACCCCCCCTTAATCCCCCTATGGGTAAAAAACGTCCGCTCTTTCGATTTAGAATGGTTTTGAGGCTCTAGGGTCAAAGGGTAAGTCCCCAGGGTACCCCTAAAAAAGGGTTTTTCAAAAAATGAACATTTTAAAAAGTGACGATTTTTAGAAAATTGACTATAACTTTTGAAAGGAGTGATGGATTTGGATGAGGTCTTCACCATACAATGTGGAATTTAATAGGCTTTCATATGATAACAAAAAATCGTTATAAAGTTTAGTGATGGGGAAGTTGGGGCAATGTGGGTAAGTGATGCAGGGTAATTCCGTAATTATGGAAAAAAAAATGAAAAAAATTTTTTTCGTAATAACATGGACATATTATATACCGTTAGACGCGGAATGACGAGAGGAGTTGAATGGAGGCAATTTCGTTGCAAAATTTTGATATTGTAAGAAATTATGGGCAAATACGTGAATTTATAAAAAATTAAATTTGAGAAATTTGCTTTGTGGGAGTAACAGCGTAGTGCGGGGGGTTCGGGGGGCGGCAGCCCCCCGACTTAGGCTTAGGCTCAGTCTTAGGCTTAGGCTTAGGCTAAGTATATTTTGCTATTGACTATTAGAACATTATTGACTATTATAGACAAATGCAAGATATCTTACATTTATAATGGATAAAGAGCATGTAGTTGAGCGAAAAATTCCCCTTGAGGATTGTCTTTAAATTGTTGTCGCCAGGTATATTCCTTCAAATAACGATCAAACAACTGCGGTTTCACTCCACCACGTGTTCGGATTGGATAGATTCTTTGAGCCGGGCCCACAATCCATCGATGTTCTGTGTATGTACGGTATGATCAGTGGGATTTACAAATTGTCTATTATGATGATTGACAGTTTCGTGCGTGTAGAGATGTGGCCGTGGAAGGGCACGTAAACCGTCAATGTAGGTACGAAAGCTGTCGGTTAGGATTCGGGTTCCAGGTGAAACATGTTGAATAATTAATGGGATTACTGTTGGAATTTGTCGGTTGTTGACTGGGAAGAGAAGACACCTTTGAGAATGTCGCTCGATCATACCAAGAACCCAGCCATGTTTTCGTCGACGTAAACCACGATGATATTTTTGCCGAAAAAAAATAGATTCGTCAATCTCAACGTCAACACCAGGGCCTCCCAATCGCAGATACTGCCAGTAGTCTCTGTCGAATGCAACCGCAATGTCTCGGCAATAGTTATACCAATCGGTGACGGTATTTTTACTAGCATGTAATTGCTTTTGAATCCATGTTGTAGTCTGTTTGTCGATGTAGGCTTGAATTAATAAAATTGCATTTCCAAGAGAAATGTGATGACTAGCGAAAAAAGATCCTTGCCGGATCGAATATTTTTTTCGACAAGTGGGGTGATTTGAACATCGCCATTCCCAGTCGTCACACCTACCGAAATCTCCACGCTTTGCTAGGTAACAGGGTTGGCCGCACTCGCAATCCTTGTAGTTAGCTAATAAACGTCGTCGAACAAGGTGCTTGAGAGTTGAATCATTATCAATAGTTTGTCGCGCCAGTTCAGTATACGTTATATCGAGGTCTCGAATATTATTAATCTCCACAATTTCGTTTATAGGAATTATTGTGAATTGCTGATTCTTGTGACGTCCGGGCATTATTTATTTATCTAAAAATAAAATTAACCTTGGCTTAGGGTTTAGTAAAGTACTGTACCGGCAAACGCAGGCGAGGAGGCTTAAGGTTAGTCTAAGAGTTAGGCTTAGGCTTAGGCTTAGTATAAGGCTTAGTCGTAAACGGAAAAAACTGTGAAAATGAACTGCAAGGCGGAGCTAGGGCCGACAATTGTCTGCCGTCCCTGATATGTGAAGAACGACAAGTCGGAGAGGTCTGCCAATGGCACCAATCGACTCAGGAGGGCGGATTTAGTATAAAAGATGTCATTTCAGAAAAATTCCATGGTTGGTTGAATTACTCCCCCCAACTGGGATTGCGCCGATTTTTCCTTATGTCGGCTATCGGTTATTAAAAGGGGACGGGATTCGTCACCGAAAGATTGTGCGGTTCGAGGTGTGGCCAGTAGAATGCCGGTGGGACGCTTGGTATGGCGCGCGTCTTTCTTTCGTGAGCCACTCTAGTGCATAACATTTTGCGTTGCAGCGTGATCTTGCTCGTCTCTACGTGCTCGAGTTCCAGATAATTTGACAGCAAACGCGGATATAGAGTGTTTATTACGAACGACAAAACGTTAAGCACTGATAATACCGTCGATCACGTTTGGCACTAGTTTTGATAACCGTTAACGAAATATGTGTTCTTTATAATACTCGATTTCGAAAAGACTCGGCACTGTTCTTTAGTACAGTTCCTTAACTCTCCGTTCTTCGACAGGCTTCACACTGGTTTTTCGCTAACGGTTGATTGAGTTCTCGTAACCAAAACGGAGGTATATACCTTCTTTCGTACCAGATTAATTTCAGCTCACGCTAGTATTTCACCGGTTCAATTGCACAATCTGACTACAACTATTACTAAAGTTACACAGTCTGACATTCACTTTCACGATGCACTTCGGCCACTGATTTAAATAATCTCGACGATCCATATCAATAATCTTCGTTGCTATTTACCTATCGCCCTTATTAAAATTTATGGCGCTTCCTCCGATTTTACAAGGAAATTTAATATTACTAAGAAGTAATGAATTAAGATTACTTATTTGTGCTGTGAGTACCATATGTTTTCCAGGTTAAGAAGCTCATATCGATTGCCGGGAGACGACATCCAGCAAGTCCCATTGGTGCGCCATCTTGGCGTCACCATTGCCGAGAACCTTCGTTTCAACAAACATATCGACAACATCGAATCGACGTATCGGTCAGATGAGTCGGTCTTTAGTGTCCCGTGACCCGCTGTCATCGTATCGCCGTACAAGGGTCTCATGCGCCCATTGATCGAGTTTGCTGCCGTTGTTTCGTCTCCACAGTATAACGTCGGCATCGAATGTCTCGAAAGAACCAGCGTCGGTGCCTCCGTTTGTCACCCGACGTTGATGTTCACGAAGTGTCCACTCTTAAATGCCGCGGCGAGACCATAGATATGGTCAATACGTACAAAATCCTCAACCGCGAGACTGTGCTCAACCCTGACAACCATTTTTCCCGACCACATCGCGCCTTACGAGGCGACGAGATGAAGCTGTTTCGTCCGTATGCGCATACCAATGAACGTAGCCATTTTTTCACTTGTCGGATCATCGAGCCGTGGAACCAACTTGACAGCACGATTGTGCTCTCAGAGAACTTGGACAAGTTCAAACGTAATTTGCGAGGGGTGCGATTTTTGCCACGCTAAGGCAAGCACCTCTAAACCCTCTTAAGGTATGATCATGATCCTAACTCTATCACCACCGAGCCTAGGCACCGTTTCTTTGCGCACCGATAACTAACCACCAGAAAACTCCGGAAACCCGACTATAGGCGTTTCCTCTCAAGAACAATTATCAAGGAAGCTGAGTATAGATCTTCCTTCTAAGCCAGGTAACTTGTCACTGCGATAAAATAACAATGCGTAATTTTTACGCGCAATAAGCTTGAACCAAAAACATGAGCTAGAATCATAAAGCGTCAACCAAAACTCGCGCCGAACTCTGAGTTACCATAAACATCGATCTCTAGCGATATCACACTAGTGCCGCCAATACAACAACATTCTCGTCGTCCAGATATTAGCTAAGTGCCCAATAAAAAAGAAAAAATTACCGTATATAATTATTGTAGAAAACCGCACTGCCGCAGATAAAGCTTTCTCTGATCATCAAATTCTAAGGCAACCCTCGAGAGACTGAAAATCAAGAGCAGAAACTCACTAAATGTAAGCTACCTTATAACAAAACAATTCAATATTATGCAAATTAGAAAGAAAAAATGATTTTATAAATTTAGAATTTTAGAAATTTGAAAACTTGGGGGAAACGTATAATACAGATTTTAATGAAAAAACATAACAATTTAGATATTAGCCCAGTGAACCCCCTTGTAGCCTACTTAACCTCGACACAAATCTAAAACTGCAAAATTATACAATGCCAAAAACCAAACTAAACCCCAAGCTTTGGTCACTAGCTATGTAGTTAAATTAAATGGTATGTCACATTTATCACATTCCTATAAATTTATTGTGGTAGGTAACATGTAATCTGGACACACCATGGGCAGCCAATGAGGCCCTGGTATTTAGAGTTCCCACTTGCTTTAGGCCTGATAACTTGCACGTTTGATTTTGTAGTAGTTGTAGCGCTTGTGTTCAGCAAGTTATAAAATAAGCTATTGTTATGGACTTTTACAAAATTTAGGTACAAGAAGGTTAGGCCAAAGTAACCCTGAGGAGCTTAAATAAAATGCAGGCCATGCCGTTCTCGATATACTAAGCCTAAGCCTTAGTCTTAGCCTAAGCTAAGGTCCTTATATGACGCATACACTAAGCCTAAGCCTATGTCGGGGGGCTCCCGCCCCCCGAACCCCCCGCTCTAAGCTGTTCTTTTTTCTAACGTTATAACGTAACGCACCTCAGGGTTACTTGGGGGGAAGGTTAGTCGAGCGGCACAACACCCAACAAAGAGTCGCTCGAATTCAGGGTGATATACGCTGCTGTAGGGCCGCACTGTCGACTTTTGAGGGTTTCTAATCAGGACTAGGTCGCGGTTCTTAAACCATCACTTTTTTCTCAACGATCGAAGTATATTTGGGCCAATGTCACCTAGTGGCCGCGCGTTATTCATTTTAAAATAGAACAGCTCAGAGCGTGGAGCTCGGGGGCGGCAGCCCCCAACTTAGGCTTAGGCTTATTCATTACCATTGGTAAGTTCGCTGTGGTCGATGCTTACCACGAAATAGATGAATGATATAGCCGAATATAAATGACTGATATTAATGGGCTACAATCTTATTCTTTTCAAACTCCGCAGTATTGACCAAGAATTCGTTATTCTCAATATAGTACTTGAGTGCATAGATACGGGGTGTCCTGGTTTTGTGGTCGTACTAATTCCTATGGCAACAAGGATGTTCGTAGTGAAAATATTGTGTACAAACGGTTTCGTCGGAGCCCGCATCAGGGGCGCAAGGAAAGCCCAGAAAATCCAAACTGGGGGGCGGGCACCAAGGCTTTCTGGAGGGGCACAAAGGCGTTTTGGCACCAAGGCTTTCTTGGCGGGCGCCAAGGCGTTTTGAAAGAGCACAAATTTGCTGTAAATTCGAACCAGTGGGGCACCGAGCCAAACTTGGGGGGCACGGCCGTCCGTAACCCCCGTGGCCACGCCCCTGGTCGCATGAAATCTCCTTCCACATCGGATGATTCTTTATCAGTCAGCCACCATTGTGGTTCTTCCTGGTCACTACCTGTAAACTTCACTACCCACTGCAGGTGTTTAAATTCGTTCGATTTTACCGTTTTTATGACAGTTGCGGCTTCATTTTTACTGATTTGTATTTCCACCGGATTATTTTCACGATCTTTTCTAGTTCCACTTCCCTGGTTGTATTGGTTTTGGACCCTGTGACGTTGATGGATTTACAATTTGTTTGATCTTGGTTCTTCTCCATCGGTTGCATACCTTCATTCCACCACTACCAACTCATTGTTTTCTTTTGGTTTCTTTTCCGGTTCGTCTTGACCTAAGTATATTAGCCCATTTGCTATCGTGTACCCGATTTGGTTGTATGCGTACATATTTCTCAGGTCAGCGAAATATCATAATCCGAATCATCCTGCTCGATCGCAGCCACTTCCTGCTGTTTTGAATAGGTTTGGGCTCGTCTTTTTCCTTTGATTATATCCTCTTTAAGTTGGATTTTTCGGTTTCTTTTCGTTGGCCTATTTAATTTTGGTTTGTATGAGTTTTCTGGGTTTGGGGGCTTCGTTTCGTCATCAAAAGTTTATCCTGGTATTCCGGTTGCTCGTAGGTAATTTCCAAATTTTCGGTTCAAAGCTCCACAAGTACCAATGAATACAATGTCCAATTTGGTGACATCCGCCTGCTTTATACAATCTCCTGCAGTCGTAGTCCAAAATATTGTTCGCCATCTCGCCAATCGCACCCTGCTCAAAGGCTCGTTTCTTCTTAACCATTTGGGCTAACCGAGCGTGGTCTGTAAAGAATCGTGGTATGGCTTTTTAATACATACGGCCGTAAATGTTTGCCTGCTCTGATCATCGCCAAAAATTTCTGAGGCGTAATCAAATATCGCGTTTCCTAGCTGAAGGTACTTGTCACTCCCGTAGTAGAGGGCGTGTGTACTAAGACCAGTTCTGGCCCTAAGGGATCCCAGCCGTACCACCATTTTTCCTGGTGTGGTGGCGGGACAACCCCGGCTTTCACGAATCCCCGGTGATCGACGCGATGACTTAAGGGAACCGCTTAGCTTAGCAGGCTGCCGGCGGGTTAACCAGGGTGTTCGGCCTGGCCCCAATATTGGCCTATCTAGTGGCAGGAAGGTCCCCCTGAGGGAGAGTCAACCCCTAAGCCTGCTCACAGGTAATAAGCCTGACCCGTCATTCCCTCTAATTTCGGTGACTGGAAGCGGAAGCGGCGGGAAACTCTGCACCAGGGATCCTTGAAGCCTACGCGCCTAGGTTGATTATTAAATACAAGACGGCGTTCGCGAGTATCTTTGGAGGGCGGCCGGAAAGCAGCGTGCAGAGGGAGACCAAGATGTAAATTGAATAGTACTGGTTGCGAGCTTAAGGGAGAGCCATACTTTCACGGGGAGGGGCGTTGATTAGACCTATTTGAGTTGAGCTCACCTAGGGGCGTGCTGAATTTGATCAAACCTAATTCGCCTAGAGCAAATACACACTCCAACTATTTACTTGCTCTCTTAATTATATTTCCTTGACACCCTCGAAAACTTCCCAATCGGGAACACTCCAAAATATGTACATGCATAACACAACATGAAATTATATACGATACAATGCCCGGGTTCCCATACGGAACCCTCATCGCATAATAATTATAGAAATTTTTATGTGGCGTCAGTTTGCCAGCTACCTCCAAATTTTCAGTAACGGAAAACGATCCCTTAGCTCCGTTAGAGCTCTTTTAGAGGCGCGCCCCACGACCCTGGAATTCAGTAGGTAGCACTGAAAACGTATAAGTTTTTTCTCATTATTCATCCTAAGCAACGAAATTTACCAGTCGCCGACATCTAATTGGGGTGACGAAATTGTGTCCCCGGAGCACTAATTGGACTCTTTTAGAAACGCGGAACCCTCAGCCCAAAATTTATTACCAAAGCTTTAGCCGGAGTCTCACGTTGAACATGTAAAATCCTGTCCCTGTTTCCAACCCTGAAATTTTACTAAATGGCCTTGTTCACACCGTAGTAACGCGGAAGCAGCACTTACGGAAGCGCGAGGTATCCGACGGACACCCCAGCACCCGCAAGGGCTTCCCCTATTCCTATGCCTGCGCTAGAACTTTGAAAACTATAGGCAACGCCCCGAGTGGGCCTCCTCCACGCGTCCGCAGTAGAAGAGTCCACTTGGGACTATCATAACTCCCGAATGTACTTCTCACATTTCTTTATTGAAATTTTTGGACAGCGATATCCCTGACTTATTCTAAGTCCTAGGCGTGGCAGCCAGCGAGCACCCAACTCGAAATTCAATGATGCGGCCCACTAAACAACTAAATATGCCGTAAAACACTTCGAAGAATACACCCCCGGGCGTTAATGATAATTCCAGCCCAGTGGGTGGGGAACCAGTCGAGTACGGTTGTACGTTCCCCCCCCCCTTTTTTTTACAATTTTGCCTCAGTTTTAATTGCAAACTTGCTAGAAGCTCAACCCACTCTCTGCAGCGTGGGCGCAGCACTTGCGGGAGCGCGGGGTATCCATCGGACACCACAGCATCCGCAAGGGCTGTCCCTGGTCCTAAGCTCGAGCAAAAGAAGTTCCAAAAAAATCGGAAAACCCCGGATGGGCCTCTTCCGCACGGCTGCATGCCGAAGAGCCCACCCGGGCTAAACGAAAAACCGAGAAAAACGAGGCGATAGGAAGTTTAGAAGGAAAACGATTGGCGACAAGCGCCAAAAGCGATCAAAATTTGCCAGAGCAGGGCTCGACTGGTCCCATTTGTAAAAGGTACAGTTTCCTTTTGTAACGACTGGCTACCCCCCCATCTTTTGGCTGCCGCCTACTTTGCCCCTCGCCCTGTCCTGAAAATTTAAATTTCAAAATTTGACCACTGCCATATAACACAACAATATATACGTAGATATCACTAAACAACGGCAAAAGCTGATTAAAGTCGCCGACTCCAACACTTAGTGGCCACTGTTGCTTGGTACGAAGTGAAACACACACTGCCGCTCGATATAAGCAAAACAACATACACAGCGATCTCTGACCGAAGGGTGCCAAGAAGCGACACAGACAACAAAACCGCCCGCTGGTCGGTGCGGCAAAGTTTTAGGAGGAAAATATAACGGCGCTCAGGGCGCCGTTTTCTCATAAGGATATCGGCACATTTTTGCCGATATCTCGGGATATACGCGGTCGGAGGCAGGACCAGAATCATGCCCTGGCAGACCGGCTACTGATGAAAATTTAAAATTTAATGTATCTTTCATAGGTGGCCTGTTGGAGGCCGATTTGTGCGAACGAAACACAAAATTTTGGGACCCGTTTTCAGTTTGGGGGTCCTGAGCGGACCCGTGGGGGTGGGCGGCCCCGGTCTTCAGCTGAACGGTTAGGGTAGGACCCAATAAATGTTCCGGGCTCCAAAAATTGGGTCTTGGATGCCCTTTTGGACGTAGAAAATCGGAGGCTTAAATGCCCGTTCGGTGATTCATAAGTACTTAGGGGAACCAAATTTTTTGGCCCGCCGGGACAATTTGACACCCCTGGGAGGTTATCTGTAGGGTTTAGTCGCCCTTTCCCTTAAGTTTAGTAGAAGACCCCAAATTTTGACTTTTGGTGCGGTACCCCTAAAACAATGTCCTAGGAATTTTGTCCCCTGGGATACTCGCTATTTCCGTTCTCCGAGGCCGAAAATTTGATTCAGCCCGCCTTTAAGAAATTTTTCTTTGATTCGTCATGGCCTCCTCTAACCCTATAATATAGATATACATACCGAATATACGTAACACGTATAATTCAACGCACCGCAAATACTCATAACGATAACTATGCGGCGTGTGCGCCAGGAGCAGGCCCGAGGCAACCATTTTTTGTCGGGTGTAGTTAAAATTTGCTGTGATATCCGTTGACCCCCCGGCCCGTCCGAACGCACACCCGTCCTGTACAATAAGCATAATATGATATACAAAATCTTTTATAAACATAGCATTGTATCAATCGATTAATTGTCACGAGGATCGACCGGACACCCCTAATCGTTGTCCTTGTCTTTCGTATTTGGTGCCCAAAATCATCCCGTGCACCTTCGGGTGGTGGAGTGTGACCCTATGAGTATAACACAAATGAAATACAATTGTTTATTTTTATAACCAATACAATACCGCACAATTATATCAATTCATATGGAGGCCACACTCCACCGGTATCCGGTCGTCCAGTCCCGTCTTTCCCTACGAATTTTGTTGCGTTGTATGCGCTTTACGAATTCTGTGAAATTCGGGCTGTTACACGTGTTCCTTTCCACTTCCTGCGATAGGACATATCCATTCCGTTGTCTGCTTGCATCTGTGTACAAGATAAACGGTTTAAACAGGTAAGGGTATGCAAGGACTAGAGTGGTCATTTTGACTGTTAACGTATCGAACGATTGTTTTGTTTTTTCCGTTCATAATATTGATCGAACATAATGGACGTTTACTCACTTGTTGTTGATACCATACAACGGCGCCGTTAATCGTTCCATAATCGGGCACGAACTGTCTATAACATCCTGTCAATACGAGAAAACTTTTCAATTGCGTGACCGTTTTTAGTTTCGAAAAGTTTTGAATTTTATCAATATTTGCCGGATCTCGAATGGTCCATCGTGACAGATCGTCTTTTTATCATGTTCACACATCTGGACATGCCAGTACTCCGACTTAAAATCTAACATGGATGGAAAAATTTCAACGTAATGCGTCAAGCATTTCATCAATTTGTGGAACCCGAATACTGTCGCTCATTGTCACCGAGTTTAACATTCTATAATCAGTACTGAACAGTTTCGACCCATATTTTTTATTTGTGAGCAAAATTGGGGATGCCCAGTGACTACATGATCTGCAAATAACGCCTTGATCCAACCTCTTTTGTGCTTGCCTGCTCGGTTCGTTCCTATCTACGTAACGGTAACCGTCGCAGTCCTTGTTGGACTGGTTCATCCACGCTTGTTTGGATATAATGTTCAACTTGTGTGTTGATTACGGTGTCGTAATCCGACGTTGAAAAGATATCCTGGTAGTCGTTGTCACCGCTGCTACGTACGCTTTTCCAAAATGACCAGGGCTTTTCCCAAGTTGATATCAATAGATAATCCGAAATTATTCATATTCTCCGTTTTCCGCGTTATTTGCTGCCGAAAACGCTTGATATCGCATCGTCGCTTTTCCAAATTGCACTCCCACATTTCCGTATCGATTATCGAAATAACCCCTGGTTTCATTGGTGTTTGGATATAGTCCGACAATGTCTTAATTATGAGCTCAAAGCAGTTTCCAACTTTCATCCATTCATTTTCATATTACTAATTCATTATCCATATTCACCGTGTGCATATCGTTGTTCACATTGATCCACCGCACGATGGGCTTTCTTTTCATCAGCCATTGTTCCTACGATGTCCGCCTCGACTTTTAGAACAAGTGGTTGGTCTTCGATCAATTCGATATCGGTTGTATTGAGATTACAAAATGGTACAAAAATGTTCATATTTTCTATATTTGACATACTGTTCAGTATTGCCAATTCGTTGTTAAACTTATCCAATGGTTTGATATTATTATCGTTTCGGCTTCTTTGAATCCTTGAGTTGATTTCATTTCCTCGAACTTCGCTGTAAATGCAGAAATCGTCTGATTGCGCATACTTTTACAGATAACAATTATTTTAGTATCCTGCTGGATTGTTCTCACTTCATTGATTCGCCATCTGCACGGAATCGGTTCACACGTGGTTCACGTTCCTCTAACTTTACAGACTTGTCCGATTCCTACGAAGTGATCGTTTCCTTCGTCTTTACTTATATCGTTGCGCTTCACCGGTCGTTCGTGGCTATTTTTTCGTTGTTTCACTCCTCTTGCCCTCGATTGTATATCTATTCGCACCGTTTTCTTGGGGGGTCCGACTTGACACCACTGGATAACAATCATTACTTGGATGCTGCCGTTCTCCCGTTGGTTGATTCCTACTTCATTGATTCGCGTTAAAACGATAATAATGTTCGCTTTGTGGCTTAATCGTCAGCAAACTTGACCTCTCGGAGCTGTTTGGTTCAACATAATTTTTCGCATAGGCTTTTTTGCCCTTGGCTTTGAATCGGTGTCGCCGTTTGACCTTACCTTTACTGCGCGATTAATGGTTGTGACCCCGTTTGTCGTTCCATAAACTGTGTGTTTTTGTGGTGGATATGCCACCTGTAGAGGTATTAGCGTTTGGGTTCCAACTTGGTAATAGTACGGTTGCGTTGGTTGGTGAACGATATTACCCGTTGGCGTGGGCATTTACGGTGTCGGCATCATCATCATCGACTCGTATTCTGCAGTTGTTATTGGTACCAAGATCGCTGGCTGCTAAATCGCTGTAGCCACTTTATGATTGCGGATGTTGACTTCTTAGTCGAGTCATGACTGGGCCTAATTTGAATTGCGTTTGGCTCATCATCGTTTCCGCTGTCTACTCGACTGTACTTTACGATATCGAGGTCGTTGTTCATCAGTTCCCTGCAATCCTTGATTAGCTTGTTGCTCAATGCCTACTAGCGCTTCAGCGTTTTCCGCCAATGACGAAAACGTTTCCTCCTTTGATGGCCATAGGCGATTTGCAATATTACTTTTGAGGCCAGTTATTAACGCCAATCTAAATACTTGGTTAGTTATTGACTCCGGGATTCCTTTTGTGGTGAGACGCTGCTACGATCAAACTTGAAGGCTATCCACGAAGCCTTTTTTCATTATTCCCGTTTGTTGTATACTTAAGTTTATTCATGTGGTTCGTCAACGTCTTCGGTACATCAAATCACTCTAGGATTTTTTGAACAATTCTTCGTAGCTATTCAACACATTGTCTCTCGCGAGGGCTAATACCTCCAGGTACTCTTCGGCTTTTCTCCGCATTTTCTCTTTTTCTATAAGGACTAGCAAATTTTCTTGTTTATCATGATTCCATCTTACGCTAACGACTTCTAGAGATTTTTTCCGAAAATTCTTGATACTCTAATCATCTTTCTACGCTCAAACGTTACGAATCTAAGTCTCCATTTTCTCCATAATCGCTTGCACGATCACCTGTGTAACATTATTCGATATCGCCGGCGTTTGCCTCCTTGCCATTCTTATTACCGCATCCACCATATGTTGATTTAACGTCATCAAGTTACCCCCTTGTTGGTTGTTCCCATATGGACCAGCATTCGTTCTCGTTAGAGGTTGCTGAAGATTCATTTGGTAGCATATGGAATTGCCGTTGCCAAAGGCATACACGGATTGAATATTGATCCATTTTCTGCCGTTAATGTTTGTCTGTACTCGGGGCTACTGGTCTGATTCCAAGACTCCTCCAAGCTCTATTCCTCGCATAAGGACCGCGATCATTGACAAGAACAATAATAGACCTGTTATTTTCCAGATTTTTACCCTAACCAAAGATGGCAACTGTAATGTACGTTGCGCTGCTGTTAGCAAATTCTTATTATAAATATCACCATTGGCTGTTTTCTTACCATGAAAACCATAACGCTCTCCATACCATGATGCAATTCCTACCTTATTATATCTGGTAACTTCTCTGGGTCTGTAAGTTTTGTTTTTGATTTTAGCCCGAAGGGCAACACCAACGGTTTCTCTCATTCGATCATCGACAATATTTCATCCGATATTTTCAAACGTTTCGATATGCGAGCTCCGGAAGAGTATACCATCATTTCCTTAGTCTCGAACGTCAACAGTACAGTTTCATTCGTTTACCTCTACGGTTGACCACGGCTGTATTATATTCGTCATCATCGTTTGCTCGTTCGAATTGCTGGACTTCCCCCGAGAGCCCGAGGCTTCAAAATTTTGGTTACATGATGGGTCAATGGTTAGGTTCACAGACCTCGAGAGCCAATGCATGATAATTTGGCCTCGCATCGCAAATACCGCCTGATCCGCCGGACCCAGCACGAATATCGTAAACGATAACTGACATTGCTTGCATTTGTCGTTGTTCGATTTCTTCAACATCCTCCGATTCTTCTATGAACGCTTGATTATGACTATTACGATACAATTCATCACTCGTTTCGGCGACCGGCTGCGCAATGTTTATTCTCGTGTGGTACTGTAATTAATGGCCGTTGTTCTAGTATTTCTTCCAGTTCCGAATTAATTTCATTTTGGACCCCGTGATATTCGTAACTCATCATTGTTGAATTTGTACTTTTGGCCTAATTCATATGCGTTTCATTCGATGTCTTTCGATAAAACGTTCGCACTCAGTTTGCGTTTGACGGCAATATATTTTTTCGCGTATTTCGGCGTCTTCTATCTCTGTGTTCTCCGTTTGATTTTAAACGGTTGATTCGCTTTCTTTCTCGGTAGTTCTTTCATTATTGTTCGAAAACAGGTCATACGACTGTGAATCGTTATTCATGGTGTTCGTGAACGGATCGACCCTGCTTTCTGTTATTACTTCGGGCATCACCGTTTCTTGTGGTACTTCGACGTGCGTCGCAACCTTCGGCGGTGACCGGCGTGCACGGATCGAATTCGCGAATCGTTTGTTCTATATCTGATGGCGTTTGCTTTCGTCTTCGTGGTTTAGATGTAGTAATAACGTGACTTTCCCCCGACAGTTCGGAGTTCGATACCTCGCGCGGACCAACGAAAATGTTCGCCGATACTTGAAATGTAAATCAATTCTGAAAGTAAAGGGATAAGTCACAATCGGCACGAGTTTAGGTGTAAGCGTCCATGATATGAGAACTAGAAAACTTAAATTTGTTCAAACGTTCGCAGTGCTGAGAATTATATAGAGGTACCTCAAGGCATAACATCATAGGCCCCGGTCCAGAACGAAGAATTTCGTAGCAAAACGTCTTCGCGCTGTTGGCACTGCCCTTGAACTTCTTGAAAGTTTGGCGGAATTTTGTTAAATTTTTATAATGCATTTTCCTGCAGGTTTCACGCATTGATACACCATCATAGGTAAGGAATTTAATAGCGGGTTCAAACCACGTGTGATTAGTTTAAAAATTGTTGTCAATTTCACTACGGTGCAGGACTTGTTAGTTTTTAAGGCGTTTCTGGCGGGTTATATGTTCAAAGCTGACTGTAGTCTGAAGAATTTTAATGCGGAATAACATGGGCGAAAACACTTGTCTGTTCAAATAAAAGCTATCTAGTTGTGTCCTTGTATCTTCGCAACTATAATTAATTCGTCCCGATTTAAAGTACAACAGTAGATGCTATGCATGTTCCTATGGGATAGTGGCTCCGCTTAAAGTTATTATTGTTTATGGTTTAAATGAACTGGTTTGCTGATAAAGCGATTTTAATAACCTCACCGGTGAGCTTTTTATATTGAAATTTCAACGACCCAATGTAGCTCTATTCTGATAATTATAAATTATATTATATACTATCCAAGCCGCATTGCCGAGCTGTAAATCGATTCTAAAAGGTGTTGCATTTCTTTTTGTGAATATCTATGCCTAGTGCTAAGACTTCGCCTAAGGCTAAGACTTAGCCAAAGCCTAAGTCATTAATCCATGGACCGATTTCACACAGCTCGTCAATGCGGTTCGACCGATATACAAAATTGTACAAAAATCGTGAAAATATTTTTCGAAAAATTTAGGTAATAGAAAGGGAGAATCACAAGCAACCCAAAAAATGAAAAAAATATTTTATAAATATGACGAAATGAATATTTTGTGAACCATCTCGTCGAGCTGAGTCGAATGGTTCCAAAATCTTCAAAATTGACCAATTTCGGGCTGGGCGTATTCCGGGAATGGCCCGGCAAAATAATGTACTTTCCGATGCTGTACAATAAATCTTGGCATCGTCAATGAATCTCCGAATATGATACAATTTGTTGTAGCATGGTACGCCGCAGAATCTGTTCAATCCTGGACTCACATTAATTATTTACGTGTATCGACACCGACTACATAACAGCCGTAAAATTGTTACTAAATTACTACCTTTAGGAAATTGCATGCATCTGTGGTTTGCTCAAGCCGCATTTCAACTCTGCCTATCGTTTTCCGGGATGCGTCAAATACCAAAAATTTTGCCTTTGCAGTGGAATTTTGTAGTTGCGCCTACACTAAACATGAAACATGTAGTAAATATTAATCTAGGATGGCAGGTGGTGTTAATGCATCCCCCTAACGGTCGGACGCGCCATGCTTGGGTAAGCTATATTTACCCCACCATGGGGCCCCAGCACTCACACCACCTCTTCCGTTCCGCGTGGGAAAATTTAACAATAGCGATCAATTTTTGCTAAAAAATTTAAAATTTTTGAGGAAAAATTAGAGAAAAAGGGAAAATTATGGCTAAAAATTAAAAATAATGGCAGAAATTGTTGGTTAGCAGATAACCTATCCGCTGGCCCGCCACGCATCACGCCGATTACCGACACCGTTTATCCTGTAAGCCTGTGGACCTTGGGTACCTAATGATATACGTAATTTTTGCGGCAGTGTAAAAATCATACATTTGAAGCAGGTACAATAGGAATCTTTGAAGATATAGTATTAAATATTAGTTCGGATTTCATTAAGAATAAGAAATTTTGGCCAATGGCCACCCAAAAATGTGCCAAGACGTGGGCTTAGGGAAATTTTTCAAAATGTTCAGACGGAGTACTTCAAATTTTGTTAATTTTTGGGTTTTCAGCCTAGAACATTGAAATTTTTTTGTCAAGAGTTTTATTGGAAACAAAGTTTCAACCCGCGTGCACCTTGGGTGGGTCCCTGATTTTGGCTACATTTATTTCATGACGAAGTAGAGGGTAGAAAGTTTGGACAGTGAGTACAAAACTGCCAAAAACAGTTTTTAGCGCCATGAAACGTTGATATTCTATTATAGAATTTTATATTTGAGCTCGGTTTCTAAAAGCATGGTTCTAAAATGCATGCGCTCGGCTGCACTCCTCAAGATTTGGAATAGGATCAGGCCTGACTGCGATCAAGACAATGGATGACACCCTGGAATTCATTCAGAGGGTGTCCAGGGTAGACGCTTGCAATCGATTGAAAAAACATTCTGTTAATACAAGCGTCCACGCGCAGTTTGCTACGACCACATTCCGCTGCTGGCCAGGCCTGAACATGTATCAGGCCGTTCGAGAATTTTTTGGGGAGGGGGGCGAAAGGGTATTCACCCTTGAAGTTACCGTTTTCGATTGGGCGCTTATCCAACATACAACATTGTAGCCGTTGAAGAAATCGTTTGATAAATCCATGTACTGACAAAATGAATATTTTAAAGAAAAATGTCATAGAGCTCACTGCGTAAACTGCAAATTTACGTCTTATTTTTACATAATATACTTTCAAGACTGTTGAATAAATCAAATACGGATAAAGCGCAGCTTGCCTCTGACGCAAACCCGTTCCTGCGCCTATCTATGCGACCAGACTACGACGACCCGGGCAACTGTAATTTAGTGCTACATTTACGCACCACCGTGAACGAGACACTAAACTTATGTTTTGTTCTTTCCGATAGGAGGAGCGCAGCAAGAGGATGCCAAAGTTTATCGTGAGGAGCGTCACGCTATAACGTTAGAAAAAAGAACAGCTTAGAGCGAGGAGTTCGTGGGGTGGAAGCCCCCAGACTTAGACTTGGTGTATGTCTCATATAAGAATCTAAGTTTAGCTAAGGCTTAGTATATCGAGAACGGCATGACCTAGATCTTATTTAATTATGCGATTGGTTAATTTTTAATTAAGCCTCTCAAAGATACTTTGTCCAATATGTGTTACAGTCCCCCACTTCTCGGCAAAATAAAGCTTTTTCCTTATGGCGCCCGCAATTGTCCCTTATGGTCCCCTACTTTGAGTCGCGCCCCCGTTTCGAATAGCCTGTTGCCATCCTGCTTTCCAATGCCACTATAGCATACCTTGCCACAGAAGACAGCGATGACGTGGGTTATACCATCGTCGCGTATAATAAATAGACAAAGATTGCTTGCCAAGCTATGTATATTTATATAGACAATATTATAATGTAGCAACGAGGCAGAGTGTTTTGAAGCTTAGTAGGCGTTTTTCTATACTGTTGTTACTGTGCCGACAACATAGCATTTGTATTGTATAGTACAGTTATTATATAAACGTACATTTCGACTGTTATATTAACTTTTGTAAAGTTTTCTTGACTTAATTTCGTTCAAAACCAAATATTGATGCTTGGCGAAACATTGCATTGCAACAAAAGACATGACTCAACTACTGTGGAAGTCCTGTGATTTCATGAGATGACGAAACCGTAAATTTGTGTTACTCAGAAAAATGTGACTTGGTAGTGTTGGACAACTGTCGTGATAGCCGTCGGCCGAAGTTTATCGCCGCTGGCGCCAACAGCCGGTCGTTAACAGTTTTCGGCCCTCTTGAAGCAGTGGAAGGGATCAGGGAAGGGTCCCACCATTTTCCAGGTATAGCCCCCATAGTCTCTGGACCCCCAATCATCTCTCACCCCAAAACTTTGTTCCGTCTATTTGTTTATGGTAATAGTTGTTAAGTACGGACTTAATTTAAATCTTTGATTCCAGCTTTGTTAAGTGTGCACATCTATCCTTAACGACCCAATTTTCAGTGACATTAACAATACTGCGACAAAGCGCAACCACCTGGATAACAATGGGTGGGGTGTGTTAGTCGTGTTCGGACTCTAAATTATTAGCCTGCAGGAGTTCGTCTGATTGTTCGTTTCCATTGAATATTTAGACTATAAATAAGCTGGCCCTCTTCCCAGTTATTCTTGCACTTATTTTATAACTTGATGTAATGTTATTAAGCTCATTCTCAATGTAGCCAATAGATGCAGTTCGGAGTCTCTTTTCTCAGTGTTTTTCATCTAAAACGCGTTCAGTTTTTTGCAAGTCATCGTCAATCCATCATAGGATTCTTTATCTTTGAGACTTGTTCATGTAAAACGCGTTCAGTTTTTTTTGCAAGTCATGGTCAATCCATCAGAGGAGTCTTTATCTCTCAGCCTTGTTCATCTAAAATCAGTTCAGTTTTATTGAAATCATGACCAATCCATCATAGGAGTCTATCTCTCAGCCTTGTTCATCTAAAATCAGTTCAGTTTTATTGAAATCATGACCAATCCATCATAGGAGTCTATCTCTCAGCCTTGTTCATCTAAAATCAGTTCAGTTTTATTGAAATCATGACCAATCCATCATAGGAGTCTATCTCTCAGACTTGTTCATCTAAAACGCGTTCAGTTTTTTTTCAAGTCATGGCCAATCCATCATAGGAGTCTATCTCTCAGCCTTGTTCATCTAAAATCAGTTCAGTTTTATTGAAATCATGACCAATCCATCATAGGAGTCTATCTCTCAGCCTTGTTCATCTAAAATCAGTTCAGTTTTATTGAAATCATGACCAATCCATCATAGGAGTCTATCTCTCAGCCTTGTTCATCTAAAACGCGTTCAGTTTTTTTGCAAGTCATGGCCAATCCATCATAGGAGTCTTTATCTCTCAGCCTTGTTCATCTAAAATCAGTTCAGTTTTATTGAAATCATGGCCAATCCATCATAGGAGTCTATTTCTCAGCCTTGTTCATCTAAAATCAGTTCAGTTTTATTGAAATCATGACTAATCCATCATAGGAGTCTATCTCTCAGACTTGTTCATCTAAAACGCGTTCAGTTTTTTTTCAAGTCATGGCCAATCCATCATAGGAGTCTTTATCTCTCAGCCTTGTTCATCTAAAATCAGTTCAGTTTTATTGAAATCATGGCCAATCTATCATAGGAGTCTTTATCTCTCAGCCTTGTTCATCTAAAATCAGTTCAGTTTTATTGAAATCATGACCAATCCATCATAGGAGTCTATCTCTCATCCTTGTTCATCTAAAATCAGTTCAGTTTTATTGAGCAGAGGATGATGTTCCCTATCCCTTATGAAAGCCTCGCTTAAAATCGAGCTATGCAGCATAAACGCCGAAGCAGGGTTTAAGGCGACTTTTCCCCTGAGGATACGGATTGCCTTCCTCGAGGCCCTGGGCTACCCAAGCCTGAGGGTACCACCTGACTCTCACGTGGTAGGCGGCACCCCAAACCCCCTCTCTCCGTCGAAAGGGCTGGGAAATTTTTAGCAAAGATATGGTGAAATTTGGTTATATTGCCAAAAAAGGAAGTCCAGCGGGAGGTCGGCGAAGTTTTTCTGCAACCCCGAAGGGCCTCCCGCCACCAGACTCTACCCTGTGAAAGGATTTCCCCCGCGCCGACCCCTGCTTCTCCTCCAGACCTCGGAGCCGAAGCATAATTGATAGATTTCTATGAATATTTTATTTTTCAGCCACGAAATCTTTTACAACTTGTAGCCCTTGTAATTTCTTCCGGTGAATAAACATGTGTATGTAAATACACTATAAACAGTTATTTCAAACATTTGTAATTTGTTACACAGTCAAAACTCCCAAAAGTAATTTTAACTGATGAAGTTGGCACGTATTTCTTCGTTTCTTAAATGCTGTTTCGATATGGGAAAATAAAAATTTAAATTAATATATATTCACTGCATCTTCTACTTATGTGACCAAATAATAGACTCTAACACCGGAAGAACCCACAGTTATATACCCGGAAAGTGACCCTCAGGTATTTGCCCAGGGGAATGATCTTATAGGTCGTCCCCAGAAATATAGTCAGTTTAGTCAATCATGCATGTATTTTATAGACATACGTCTGTCTTCCTCCGCCCACCAAAAAATTACCATGTCGATCAATTGTACATGTGCGCATATAGATACATGCCTGAGAAACGGATACATAGGTCGATCCCCAAAAAATCTAGCAAGTTTCTCATGTATATATAAACTCCTAAAAGACCAGCAGCACATAACTGCACAAGGGTTGCAAAATGTACTGCATACATGGCGAGCTTCGAAGTCTCGTGGAGTGTAGCTAGTGCCTCAGAAGATCAGACTTTCGGCGGGGGTTAAATTTTTGATTTTTTTCGGACTCAGCAGTTTATCCAAATGTTCACCCGATTTTGTAAATTTTCACCCAATATTTGCAAAGTTTTGTCCATTTTCCGCCAGTTTTTGCCAAAATTTTGGGCGAGCCTTCATGTCGGGTGGCTGGCGCGGAGCCTAAGGGGATAATCAGGTGACTTCCTAGGAGGATAGTATTTGTGCATAAATATAGCTTTAAATCTCAGAGATGTTATAAAGTTGTTGTGTAAGTGTATCAATTATAAGTGTTAAGGGTCCATTGACCGTGGGGATGGGTAAGTAGACGGTTCCGGCAGGAGTTGGTATTTTGCGGCGCGGGGGGAGGGAGACAAAGCATGTGACTGGAATTTTACTCAAGTATCTCTGGACACTTATCAGCGCTCGTATACCAACACTTTTCTACTCATTTATATTATAGATACCTAAACTTGGTTCTGTGCCAGACTATAAAACACCTTAACATTTCAAAGGTGGGCCGTAAAATTTACAGATAATCACGAGGGTATACAAAACGACAGCCACAAGTTATTTTCATTGATATTTCAAGTCAGCTATAGTAAGCTATGACGTTTCCGTACCCCTATACTAAATATATTCACATCGTCAGGTAGTGTTCATAATAAAGGAAGCATTAAGTAACATTATTGGTGTTCTCTTTCACAACTACTAAATTAATACTAAATATATTTCTTTTCTATATTCAATAAGCTAAAGATGGTGTCCGTGATACTGTCATTCGGCGAAAATAGGGTAGCTATGAGGTGTCGCCGATACCGTTATATTAAAGCGCTTTAGCTAGACGGTGTATCGGACACCGTAAAAAATATTTATACATTGAGGGTGTGACTCTTACCATCGTTACAGTATAGTCACAACCAAAAGTTCCAAACGATGGGGACATTATAACGAGAACGCCGCATTAGTCTTAGCCTAAGCTAAGGTTTCTATATGAGCCATGTACTAAGCCTAAACCTAAGTCGAAGGGGCTGTCGCCCCCCCGAAACCCCGCTCTAAGCTGTTCTTATTCTAATGTTATAACGTCCGGCCCCTAAAGGTGACATGGGCCAGGCAGTGGATCTATCACCTTTATTCAGCAAGAAACTTCACTGCGTCGGGTGTCGCATTGATATTTACACTAGCTTCGCATCGAAAGTGTGTTGCCGCGTGGGTAGGGCAATTCGACGACAACGTCCGAGACTAACAATTATACCCTTTTTAAACTTAATGAACATACGGACTTGTTTTTTGGAGCAATATGTGCGTTTATTAATACAACGGTAACTCTTGCGATATACGAGTACCAAGCACAGCCAGACAAAATCCGAAAACAATGTCACAACCTGATCTCTGTGGCAAAAATCCAAACATGATTCCAAATAAATGCAGGAACATAATCATTAAATTTTTAGCTACATGATTAGGTTTAATTTATTTTTCTAATTCACTGTAGTTAAAGCCCTGCGGCTATATTAAGGTACGTTAACAGAAAAATCCTGAACCCGCTTTGCATTGTATACATCATTTTCCTTATTGTGTCTGCACCTAGGTCCGAATTCTGTCACTGGGCCAATTCCGACTCGCGACAAAAAGGTGCATCTACCCATCACCAAATCTGGCACTTTATAAATAAAATAAATAAACCAAATTGTGCTAGTATTTTGCACTATCTGGGCGCGGCTATATGTCAGGGTTTGATGGCCGGAATAGTCTTCTGAAAATCTATTTTGTTATATTTAACATAGATAACGATAGCACAGAGTGTCTGATTGATGGTGGCGCCAGAAAATAGGACTGAACTTCAAGACCCAAAACGGTCTTGCTTATATAGTCGATATGCAAATTAGTTTATAAAGAATCGGTTCTCGATGTTTGGAACTAGCTTAACATTTTTCTCATTTGCATAATTCAGTCTTCATGGTGAGTGGATTGAACGGTTGCCCATAACAATTCCCGACCAACTATGAAGCACTTAAAAGCGTACCAACAAAAGATTCGTCTTGACGGTCGTCGTTGTCGGATTGAACGTGTGGGTTGTCGAAAACATACTCGGAAGCGACTGGAACCGGAACCTTCGGCCTCGGTATTAACGACAATAAGCACTTTAGGAAATCCAGGATCGGTGTCCTCGTTGTTGGCAAATCGCGGTTGGTATGACGGTGCCAAGTCGGACCTCTCGGTAGCTCTCGCACGTTGACGTTGCGCGACCCGAGCATCTTTGTGACGACAGCTGGAACTCACAGGGCTTGTCGATCACGTCGAGGACCGCACCGCAACATAAAGCATAACACGGGGGCCCGATGGTGTAGCCTTGTGCGATACGATCCACTTTCAAATTCTCAGCCCTGTCCTGAGACTTGGCGGCTTCTTGTGATTGCCGTCCTTGCGCGAAATGAGGAGGTGAAGGTAGCAAGGCATCGGTCTTGCTCAGGATTTGTCGGCCATTCAGCAGCTCGCTGGGAGAAAGTCCCGGTTCCAGCGGCGTTCAGCGATACCGAATGAGGAAGTCGTGAAAAGCTTCTTTCACCGGGACTGTTGACTTTCGGATAGCTTGCTCGAACGTCTGGATCATGAGCTCCGGGGCCTCGTTGGTAGCTGGGTGATATGGTGCTCCGGTGATATAGTGATTCCTTTGTCGCGCCAGAACCATTGGAATTCAGCCGATCAAAACGCTGGGCCATTGTCTGATATTATCGTTTGGTGATATCCAAAATGCCCGATATCATCTCGAAGCAAGCCGATTGTTCCAGCTGTGGAAACTGATGAGGTCGCGTGGATGCAGGGATATTTGTAATACGCATCGATGACAGCCAACCAGTTCGTGCCCATAAAGTTTATTGTATGATTAATGAGGACCCGACTCCACGGCCTTTCGGGCATCATCCAGGGATGAATCGGTGCAGTGGACAGAGCATTTTGATGCGCGACACATCCTTCACACGAGCAACAAATGTGCGTGATGTCGCTATCTATAACCGGAAATAAACTGCGTTAAGCGCGAGTTGTTTCATGCGTTGAATCCCAAAGTGACCGGTGTGTAAGATCGAAAGCACTGGCCGACGCAAAGTTGCGGGGACCATGATTCATAAAGTAGGCGTCCACGTAAAAGAGACAAGAAGTCGGGTGGCTTGCGGTAGTCGTTGACTGACTCTGAACACCGGCCAGCTTCGATAGACTTGCAACTAGGCCATCCTTCTGTCACAAAGCGCATGAGCTGCGAGATCACTGGATCCTTCATCAATTCCTTCGCCATTGATTGTACGTCCGCTAGTCGAACTTGAAGGCTTATTGTTCGAATTTGACAGATTGTGGCGACGTCTGCTTCTCCTTCATTTTTGTCGAATCTTGTGTTGGATCCGCGGTATCGGTTTCCGTGCTCAGACGATTTCCGATATTCGGTAGTATAGTCGTACTGCTGCAGTTGATGCGACCATCTGACCAATCGATTTGCCGCGCAAGCCGGCGTCGCCTTGGTGAGATTGAACAACGATATGAGTGGCTTATAATCGGTAACCAAAATGAATTTATTGCCGTACAGAAACTGATGGAACTTCTGTAGGCCAAAGATAATCGAAACAGCTTCCTGCTGGATTTGACTGTACCCGAGTTGTGTGTCGGTGTTTCTGAAGCTTAGGCAGTCGGACGGTCGCTACCGCCATCGTAGCGGTGGCAAAGGACTGCTTCGATCACTATTTTCGAGGCGTCGCACGATATTCCCATCGGCACGGACGGATTGTAGTGCGCGAGGACAATATGTGTGCAGAGTAAATCCTTGAATTATGTTGAAAAGAGGTTTGCTCGTAAGCACTTTCATTTCAACGGGACTTTTTTCTACGTCAGCCGGTTGAGAGGCGCGACGACGGTTCACAGCTTCAAGACAAACTTCCCGTAAAATTGAATGGCACCCAAAAATGACCGTAGACTTGCCACACCGTGTAGGGGATGGCGTCGACTTTGGGACCCTTGGCGATTTCGTCGTTGGACATCGTATGTCCCAAGTACTCGACCTTCGACTGGCCATCAAAGCCTCTTGTTGTTGAGCTGCCCGCAGCAGCAACGTTTTGAGATTCCGAAGATGATCGGCTGCATCCATTCCACTGACAACAATGTCGTCCAGATATACTGCCACTCCAATCTGATCCGCGGTTAGTTGCTCCATTATCTCTTGGAAGTAGCCGGGTGCTGATTTGATTCCCGAACGGGAGCCGTAGTTGTAGAAGCGCCCCTCGATGAGTGCTAAGGGTGAGCTGCCGGTAGCAGTCGGACGCCTACGGAACCTTATTGTATGCGTCGGCCAGGTCGATTTTGGTAAACGCGTAACCGCCACCTAGTTTTCGCATCAAATCAACCTGTATTGTCGGTGCTATAAAAGATACCTTCTGTGGAAGAGGGATTCTTGTTGCACTGGCATAGCGGCCGTTGACTGAATCCAACAACGGCTTCCCGAGGGTGGCCCAGAACTCTTCAGAAGTTGTCATGAGACCCTGTATCGACTTCGAAACCGATTCGGTTTCCTTGAGTGAAGACTCGTTGTTTGAATTGAGGATCGGATGACCGTACTTGTTGAAACTGATTGGTCCTCACTTGATGGATAGTGGTGACGGCGCAACGACCTCGTTCTTTGGAAAGGCATACCGCTTGAATGTGACCTTTCTTGTGGCAATGGTTACACTGCGTATCTTTGTGACGACAGTCTTCGCCAGTGTGATCCGTCTTGCCGCATCGACCGCAACGGAACGACCCTCTGACAGACGCGGTTGGCCCGAGCTCCGATCTTAGAAGTTTGTCTGATCCGGAAATTGCAGACAAAGATCTTTGCAAGCGAACAACTTGAAGACTTACTGTAGAAGGTTTCATTCGCCATATTGACGGCATCTTCAATTTCCATTGCGACAGTGATGACCCGGGCGAACGTCAGTTCATCGTCCTTGATTTTGAACAGGGCCTTAATCACCACCTCGTTGTTGATCAAACAAATGAATCGGGTTTTGACAGATTCAACGAGCAAATCGTTGATTGAGGCGAAATCACATGTCACGGCATAGGCTTGAATACTGGCGGCTAGCTCCTGGCCGGTTTCACCTGGCTTGCGCGTCATCATCGAACAAAATTTGAATCGCTCACGGACGCTGTTCGACCTGGGGTAGAACAGAGACTTCGCGTAGGCCTCGATTTGTTCAACGTCCAATTGATCGACGTCCTTCAGGGGCGATTCCTGCGACGCCAAATTTGGGAGCACCATGTACGTCACGGGTATTTGATTTGTGACAAGAAAATCTGCGCTTGTTTCACTGGGGAACGGAATAAGCCCCTGAAAACGTGACGAAGCGCTCCCAGTAATTGTGCGAGAGCTCGAGAGTCAGATCGAACACTGTGAACGGCAGAACGATTGTTTTCGAGTTCTCAGACCCCGGACCTTAGAAGGGCCGATACAAAGGCTTGATTTTGTTCTCGCAGGATAGCCTTTCTGCGCCTCATGTTGTTGTTGAAGCACCTTGATCAGGTGAACGGTCTCGGAAATCTCGGAACCCGGGTATTTGACGTCGAATTAGACCTAGGTTTCTCCAATGCCCGTTTGATTCTCGGCTGGAATGCCCCAGGTACGATTATATTTGGGGCGATTGACACGCGGTACCATCCCGACTAGGGGAATGTTGACTCTCCTGAATGATAGACTTTCGAATCAATTGACTGAGCGATGACACGATTGACTAACCGAAGAAGTGACCCGCGAAACCGATCTATTGTCAATTCGAACAACGCGGGCACTGATTGATTGTAGCCTGAATGCACGATTTAAACCAAACGTACGGATTGCGCGAGACTCGGGAATTGTTTCGACACACTGGCTTGTGGGGAAAAACCACTGTCGAAAATAAAGCTAAATAAAATGTCTCACACTGATCGCTAATTGTTATATTTAACACACATGACGATAGCACGGAGTATCTGACTGATGGCAGCGCCAAAATATACGACTCAACCTCAAGACCCAAAACGATCTTGCTTATATAGTCGATATGCCAATTAGTTTTTAAAGAACCGATTCTCGAAGTTTGGAACTAGTTTAACATTTTTATGTCATTTGCATAATACAGTCTTCATGGTGAGTGGATTGAATGGTTGCTCGTAACATATTTATTACGTTCAGCTTTAGCAGATTGATTTAACATATAAAATATTCAGCTCTAGACCCAACAAATGGCAAGATTAGTCTTAATTGACATAAATATATATATAAAAATAGCTAACTATCACTATTTTCAAAATGTTTGTTTAGGTGCCTTCTATTAAAAACAACCTAGCACCTAAGCAAAACACGTTCCTTGTTACATGCAAAGTGTACTGGTGTAACGGGGAGGACGTTTTAGAAATATAGAACTATTATCAAAAATTTTTATTAATCGCGATTTTCCATTACCGTCATATATTTCTGGCATTTACAGTCGATCTCGGATGCTGTGGCAATTTTTCCACAGAGCTTTAGTATTAGCTAATATATTTGTAGTATCTCGCTATGCCCAAAAATGTCACAATGGCTAGTCGCGGCTAGCCAAGTTTCGTGTTAGACTGTGATAAAATCGGGACCTGCCACACACATTTTAAGATAAATGATGCATTATTTTCCAAAAAAATGATTTCTTTTAATCAGTACTTGTATTTTCTAGCAGTTTAGTCAGTCACTGAAATATTAATATTAGGAACTTTTATGCCAACATTTAAATAAAGTACTTACTACACTCCTATCTTAGTCAAGTAGCCGTCATAACGATGTAACATCCGGCCAAATGCGAAATGGGCCAAATTTACAAAGAAAAATTTAAAACAAATAAAAACTTTGGCCCATGTCATCTTTAGGGGCCGGATGTTATAACGTTAGAAAAAACAGATTAGAGCTTGAGATTGGGGAGACGTCAGCCCCCCACTTAGACTTAGGTATGCTTAGTACATGCCTCACATAGAAACCTTACTTTAAGGTAAGACGAATGCTTAGCCCTAGTATATTGAGAACGACGTATTATGCATTTCACTTCCGCCCATAAAAGTTACTTTGGCCAAAGCATTAATGAAGAATACAGGGTACATTATACGTTTATAGAAAAAGTTAACCCATAAGTAATAGTTGTAGCATAGACAGCCGTGTATTCTAATATTTGTACGCGCGGTTTGCAACGTGTTCAGATGTGTGCGATAGCACGAGTTTGAACGACTTACATGCGCGCATATCATTTAAAGTACACCTGTCAATATTACAAGTAAATGCAACTGACTTGTATAAACATAGTTTGCCCTTCCTTCAAAGATTTGCATGCACGACTTTAGATACTCTAAATCTGGGGAACAAGAGATCGGTGCTGCCCTGTTGCTTATAGCAGGCATTTTTTATTTTTTATATTTATTCAGAGGCCATGTAACATGATTTATGTACACGAGCACTTGAAAACCGAGTATCACGTTTATTAAAAGCGTATATATACATACATACAAAGCGTAGTTTAAATGATATAAATTAATCAGCTCCGAACACATGCTATTTAATTGTAATTCAAGCATTAATTTATTCTCTGGGCTGATGAGAAATTACTTTGCGGAATTTTTGAACCTAAGATAAATAAGATATACTAGGATAAAATCTTACATGCCCTAGGTCCGAGGTAGCGTAAGGGGAAGCTGGTAGCTGTGGGTCTGGGGTGTGGCGCTTCTGACGCCTACGTGTCCGGTGCCTACCCCGGCCCAAACAACCTTGTACGGACAATATGTCCTCTCATTATACTAAAAGCGCGAAATATATTTCGAACTTACAGTTTCTGCTCAGTGTTTTACCTAACCCCCATTTTGAAGAACGCTTCTGAGGTCATTTGTCGACTTCAATTTCTAGTTCGATTAATTTTCAACCAATTTTTTATTAAATTTGACTTCCATCACATCAACGTTTTATATCCAAAAATGTATAGTTTTTCGTGAAACTTATGCGAACTAACAAAGAAATCGTCGAAGTTTGACATACAAAATTTTTGGGAGTGAAGCACTGCTGAAATAGCGGCTAATTTCTGGAGTAGTATAATGTTCGGCACAGTGTTCAAGATGCTAGCTTCTCTGTTGATACTTCAAAAAGTTACTTTCGCTTAAAGATCAATAAAAACACAAAAAATTAACTATTTGATCTCTGTAAGCACGTAGTTTCTTTATGCACAGCAAGTTTAGGTAGCCGTTTCTGTAATATATAAAAAGCTATCGCTTTCTAAAACCATGAAAAAATATTCAGAGTTTATTGATTTCTAAATTTATAGCATCTTACTGCTGAAAAACTGTCAAGACACAAAGATAAACAGCTACAAAAACCGGAAATAATGCGCCCTGACAGTAGTCTAAAGTTTTCAATAAAACAAATACACTGAGGTGTGTTGATCAATATGCTCAAAAAAGCCACCAGATGCACCAAATGACCGGCATAAAGCAAGTTTTCAGCAAAGATAGGTCTACATCGTTCTTGAAGCAATATCGACGTTCAAAGCGTTTACGAAAACTTGCAAATTTCCTAAAACTACGATTACCATATTTTGCTTTTCAGAAGTGACTACAGCTTCACAAAATAAATATTTACACATATATGTAATTTATTTGCAAAATTATGCAGTTGAAACGACAATATTCTACATTACTGATTAGTAACATAACCCCCATATGAGTTGTAGGCGGCCCTGAAAAACAATCGATACCATGCTCATTGCCGGGCCTGAAAACATCTCATACACTAAAATTTCGTTTCCTTTTTATCTTCAAGCCCATTTTCTTTAATTTGATAAGTTTGGATATCCTGTTTTCATACTAGCACACTAGGTTACTGAAACAGTTTAGAAAATATCCAATTTGCTATATATTCTTCCCCTAAAGCATATT
>JASANE010011422.1:0-49104 GCA_030248225.1 Trileptium ribeirensis
GTTTAGCGTATACCTGGTTACGGTACATCTGTCTTGTTGTTCATGTTCTGACATTGAGCTTCAAAGTGTGTTGTTTAGGTTGTTATGACAAAGGAAGTTGTTTTAGAAGTATGTTTTTGTCTAATTTAACTCGACATTTATACTGTCTCGGTACCTCTGGACGCCAGAACTTCTGTAGCATTACTAATGTGGCGTTCACGTTATAATGTCCCCGCTGTTTGGAACTTTTGTCCCTATCATTTGTCCTTCGAACCTACTGTATAGACAGTCAGGATGACACCCATGCTGTAAATCAATGACCGAGGGTGTACCACACATCCCTAGCTACTGCATTTTTTCTTGACAGTGTCATACACACTCTTAGCTACCAATTTGGGGCGAATTAAATATAACGAACACCGTTTTTAGCTAATGCGGTTTATTGGTCAACTGTCCTGTGTAGTTTTACTAAATTTACAATATTTGCAGTAAATAGACCATATGAACATTGCTCAAATAATTCCGAACACTGTCAATAAAATAGCCAGAAGACACTGTGTGGCTGATACCGTCGAGAAGTTGAAATACACGTAACTAGCTACCTTTGAAAAATTTATTAAATACATGGGGTTGTCTAAGACACCCTGTTGTCAACAGTGTGCTTCACACTGTGTGGGATACATAGGTTATAAACGTTGGGGGCGTTATAATGTGAACGCCGCATAATTTAACCTTATTCAAACTAGATGCTGTGACTGTTTGGCTAGCAATGTCATTTAATTTATAAATGTTTGCGATAGTCGTCTAAAGACTGGAAAATTCAGTGGCTTGCTGTATACAAACCCGAAAATTATTTATCAATTTATTTCCTATCTTTCAGCAATAATTGGCCTATAACTATGCGGTTTCGCAGAATCAAAATTTCTGGCATATAAATAGGTTTACTCAATGAAAATGTTAAGGACAAAATACATGCAAATTTCAATTTAATTCTGCACAGCTTGGACAGGTAATCCACCGTATGGCCGGAAACATTACTAAATCAACAGCTGTAAGCGTATTTCAACATCTGACACATATATCAGTAAATATTTATTTTAATTGAAGAAAGCCATTACCAAAGAATATTTAATAACAGCAAAATTGCACTAAATTTCCTAAAAGCAAAGGCTTTCTCCGTGGCAGAGAGGCCATTGCTATTATATTTTGCAAGATTTCTATCTAATATTGTATGTGCTATGAATGTTTGATCCAAATTGTACTAATCAATCCCAAGTTATAAATAACAGCAACTCAAACGACATGGTGTTGGTCCAAAATATGAGTTTCGGCAATGTTATGGTTTAATGAAGGCTTATTTGGTTTGTGTCGTTACTACGGGCAAGTACAGGCAAGGTAAGATATTCAAAAATATCATGTTAGCTTAAAAATTATGTCGCCTACCTTGAAAAAATTTTAAAGCCTTATGTTTGCCCTTCACTAGGTTATGGAGGATAAATCTAACCGAACTGATTTTGACGCGACATCAATTCCTGCTTGCAAACAGAAGGATATACAGAAAAATAATTAACTTTGCATGTCCCATACTATGATCGTATTGAATGGTAAAAAAATTAAGAAATTGCGCCAGTCGGTTATCAAATTATAGTTGTTGCAATAAACATTACGTTTTACTACTGTATATTGAAGCTAGGAAGCAAGAAACTCCTGGAATTTCGGACCTTAAGTATATATATTATTAAGTAACAACTGTCAACCTTATAATAATCTTTCTATATGTAGAGCAAGTTATTGTTTCCTTTGCCTAGCTTCTCGATATTTTTACGATTTACATCGTTTTGCACTGGAAGAAAAATATAATTTTGAAACATATAAATTCTTCTCATACAGCTTTGAACGGGGGTAGTTGACATTTTTAAATGTAAAACACATTTTGCGCATTTTGTTCATTTGCGTTTATCTTGTATTAAGCTCCGCTTAAATTGAATATTACTGAAGTTTTATGTTCCAAATGATTAAATGATGCTTTGAACTTGACGTCTGTGTAAAGCACTAGAAGCCAATAGTCTAACTTTACGCATGGATTATTTCAGTTTTACCGCCTTGATGTATTTTGCTAATAATTTTCTTTATCAAAACTTTTATACAATTGATTGAAAGAGAATCCCAGTTTTAAGCATGTGATTATATATTTTAATATATTTAACTGGCGACATGCAATTGCAATTTCAAGTTTGTACCAGAATAGTATAGCGATGCGGTATTTAATAAAGTCTCAAAAGAATCTTCGAATAACTAGCGGTGTGTGTAGCAAAATTGGTTAACGATATTAACGCGATGACTATTAATGTAATGACGAAATGTCTTCTTATGAAATAACGGGTGTTATAGTATCGTAACATAGTTTAGAAAAACTATATTGTAGATATGAAGTCAAATATGCAGAATTAGCTACAGCAATGGAGCCCGAGTCTTTCAAAAGAAATGATTGGATTTACATTTCTGCTTTTTCATACAGTATAAAATTAAAATAACAGCGCTAAAATTTTGTTTGTCGCGTGTGGTAAAAGAAAGAGTGAAGCCATGCGAATCTATGATTTTCCACTTGTAATTTTTGGAAGCTGTTTTTGTTGCACCTCCAAAGCAGGTTTTAAGCTCTAATTAATTAATTAATTAATTAACTATTTCATTAATTAACTTATTTTTAGAAAACAAATTTAATTAATTATTTATTATAATTAGTCATTTTTTAATTATTAAATATTGATTTTATTAACTGTAATTAATAAAATTCCAGTTACTTAAATAATAAATGAAAAATAAATATTTCATATAATATTTTTTAATTTTTAACTTTTAATACTTATTAAGTACGTAATTAATTTTTTAATTGCTTAGGTAATTAAATGACTACCGAAATAAATGCTTCAAATGTATATAATCCCTTTTTTGTCAAATACTAGTATCTAAACGTAGCACAAAATATTCGACAGAGATTGCTAACAAACGATTAACTTGCAAACGGAAAGAAATTTATTTATAAATTTCATTGATGATTTGTTAATTAAGTAATATATAATTAATACTGGATTTTTCCGTTATCTAACTTTTTATGTATCTTGGGTTTCGAAGCGTACTCATCTACACGGGCGTCTAATTCCAACGCATATTTTTTTGCAAATGGACCCTGAAAGAAAAAATCACCATTTTTCAGACAAAAACATCCATCATTTGTGTTATTGTACAATTGTTAGTTATCATTTCTTCAGGTTATTTGCCATAAGACATGTAGCATTTTGATAATTTGAGACTGAGAGAAAATTTTGAAGCTGGTTTTTAAAAGAGTTTTCAGTCAACTCGCTAAATATTCATTGACTTTTCACGTGTAATTATATTCATCAGTTTTGTAACTCACCATTTATAACTTGAAACATCGAAGCTACCCATCCACTTAAGCATATATACTTGTTCGCTACAAAGCAAAGTCTTCGACTGCTTTTATTATAGCTTAGTCTTGGACTAAAAGGGAGACATCACTTTCAAAAAAACTTTTCGAATAAATCTGAGCAATTTATGTAGATAATCGTTGACCAATTTACTGTCGGCCTACTGTTTTGCGGTTTTCAGGGCCATCTGTAGGATGTTACAGTAACATTAACTGGACAGTAATGAAATTGTAGAAAAATAGCGTATCTTCAAGAATTAACAATGTGATCCATCATACTGAAATCGTCAAATTAAATTGAAAACAAGTTCGGTATCAAAAAACCCTATTGCCTAGTGATAGATGAACGTTGACAACCCTAGTAGTTGCTACACGCTCCTATTGATTACACAACTGGCTACCGATACTAAGTCGCTGCATGTTGTTATCTGGTAAATTATTTACAGCAAAAGGTTTAACTAGAAAATGTTTGTTACAGACTGTATTCGATTATAGACCATATAGTTAAGAAATTTACCCATATGAATGAGACGATGCCGCATAGCATGGAAAATAAATCAAATGGCCACAAGTTTCCTGAGCGGTGGTTGTTGATATCTTTTTTCGCGAAATTAATGGTCAGAGTTAAAAGTAGCAAGTAAGAATCCATTCCTTGGAACAACGTGGTCTTATTCTCTTACCCAAGAAGGTTTATAATATTCGAAACACACGACCTCATAATTTTGAAACCTACGCTAATAACTGCGCCACACGGCCACACATACATTGCATTTTGTATAGAAGGCTTTATAATAGTTTATTTTTATTATGAGGTGGCAAGATTGGGCTATACTGTGTTCCTTAAATATCTAGGTAAAAGCTTAAAAGACCACGTTGTTAGAGGAGTGGCCACTTGTAAAATGGATACTCAAGGGGAAATTAACGAGAGATTCCGTGTCGAATATATGGTTTATGCTTCGGCAAACTTAACTCGTAACGTCTAGAAATTGACGAAACCAGACGCTTAGTAACACGCATGCCTACGTAAACTCGAGGTTTTCAATACCTATATATACCACGAAGCTGATATTTTTGATTATGAATAGAAACTTTTAAAGCGAAGAGGCTATATAAAATCAATCCTTTTGAAACGAACGTGGCGTGTTGTTGCTTTTATTATTAAACAAGCTATTTTGTTCTATTTAAAGTCGACAATAATCATGTTCTTCTCGGAAATTTATAAAATCGATAGAAAGTCACCTGCAGCAGAAACATGTCTATTGTTCAATCCGTGATTAGAATCGTATCCTGTGACGATACACCCTATTTCCTGAACAATTTATTTAATTCGAGTGGAACGAGAATTTTCAATTTTGGCTCTGGAGGGGGGTTGAGGAGGTCCTGTCTGTGTATGTCTGTGTGTCTGTCGCACCTGGATCTCGATAACGGTTGGGCGGATTTCGATGCAAGATAGCTCATTTGAACCACAATGGTCGATTTAGGTGTAGTCACGGAGCCCAATTTTTGAATTTTTTCCCGTGGGAAAAGTTATGGGGCAAAATGACGTCATTTTGGCCTATTTTCGGGCGCCCCCTCCAGTTTTTGCGACTTTTCTCAATAAATAAACAAGGTATCCGCAAACTAATAGACCTATTTCATGTAGCTTTACCAGGGCTTTCCAATTATATATAACAAGTTTTTCAACTGCTTCCCAAGATGGACTCTATAAGCTTATAGTTGGCGCCAAATTCCATATTTGGCGAAAAGTCGTGGGAAATGCACCTAAATGTGCGCTTATTGTTGGTTTTAGTGTCGGATATTGGGTTTTCAGCCAGCAAGCTGATTGCGACTGTCAAAAATATTGTGTGGCAAATATTTTTCACACTTCTGCTTCATACTTGGTATGAATAATGAGATTTTCGTCAAGTGTCGGTTTGAATTCTTTAAAGTTCTTTTCACGGCCAATTTAGGGTTTTATTGGATTATTAAATTGTTAGTTCATTGTTTTTGTACTCGTTGTATCATGTCTTGTCTACTGCATACGTTGTCTATCAAAACAGGCGGGCATTACTATGACTCATCACTCACGGTTTATATAATGCTGCACCTGCGTACTGTGTGCAGGGCTTGTTTGTGTGTGCTTTTCTACAGCAGACTTCGGGGGATTGTTGTCACCACTCAATTCTCACTTCTGATTACGTAGTATGTTAAAATTTAGTTATGCGGTAGGTAAATTTTTAGATCAATAATTAGATTTTCTTATCAACACTTCATTCTTTCACTCTTGTCTAAACTTTAAAGAATTCAAACCGACACTTGACGAAAAATCTCATTATTCATACCAAATACTCAAGCAGAAGTGTGAAAAATATTTGCCACAAAATATTTTTGACAGTCGCAATCAGCTTGCTGGCTGAAAACCCAATATCCGACACTAAAACCAACAATAAGCGCACATTTAAGGTGATTTTCCCTCACGACTTTTCGCCAAATATGGAATTTGGCGCCAACTATAAAGTTATAAGATTCCATCTTGGGAAGCAGTTGAAAAACTTGTTATATATAATTGGAAAGCCCTGGTAAAGCTACATGAAATAGGTCTATTAGTTTGCGGATACCTTGTTTATTTATTGAGAAAAGTCGCAAAAACTGGAGGGGGCGCCCGAAAATAGGCCAAAATGACGTCATTTTGCCCCATAACTTTTCCCACGGGAAAAAATTCAAAAATTGGGCTCCGTGACTACACCTAAATCGACCATTGTGGTTCAAATGAGCTATCTTGCATCGAAATCCGCCCAACCGTTATCGAGATCCAGGTGCGACAGACACACAGACATACACAGACAGGACCTCCTCAACCCCCCTCCAGAGCCAAAATTGAAAATTCTCGTTCCACTCGAATTAAATAAATTGTTCAGGAAATAGGGTGTATCGTCACAGGATACGATTCTAATCACGGATTGAACAATAGAAAGCATGTTTCTGCTGCAGGTGATTTTCTATCGATTTTATAAATTTCCGAGAAGAACATGATTATTGTCGACTTTAAATAGAACAAAATAGCTTGTTTAATAATAAAAGCAACAACACGCCACGTTCGTTTCAAAAGGATTGATTTTATATAGCCTCTTCGCTTTAAAAGTTTCTATTCATAATCAAAAATATCAGCTTCGTGGTATATATAGGTATTGAAAAGACCTCGAGTTTACGTAGGCATGCGTGTTACTAAGCGTCTGGCTTCGTCAGTTTCTAGACGTTACGAGTTAAGTTTGCCGAAGCATAAACCATATATTCGACACGGAATCTCTCGTTAACTTCCCCTTGAGTATCCATTTTACAAGTGGCCACTCCTTAACAACGTGGTCTTTTAAGCTTTTACCTAAGAATATTAAGGAACACAGTATAGCCCAATCTTGCCACCTCATAATAAAAATAAACTATTATAAAGCCTTCTATACAAAATGCAATGTATGTGTGGCCGTGTGGCGCAGTTATCAGCGTAGGTTTCAAAATTATGAGGCCGTGTGTTCGAATATTATAAACCTTCTTGGGTAAGAGAATAAGACCACGTTGTTCCAAGGAATGGATTCTTACTTGCTACCGTTAACTCTGACCATTAATTTCGCGAAAAAAGATATCAACAACCACCGCTCAGGAAACTTGTGGCCATTTGATTTATTTTCCATGCTATGCGGCATCGTCTCATTCATATGGTAAATTTATTAACTATATGGTCTATAATCGAATACAGTCTGTAACAAACATTTTCTAGTTAAACCTTTTGCTGTAAATAGTTTACAGATAACAACATGCAGCGACTTAGTATCGGTAGCCAGTTGTGTAATCAATAGGAGCGTGTAGCAACTATCAGGTACCTTAACAGTTCCATCTATCACTAGGCAATAGGGTTTTTGATACCGAACTTGTTTTCAATTTAATTTGACGATTTCAGTATGATGGATCACATTGTTAATTCTTGAAGATACGCGTATTTTTCTACAATTTCATTACTGTCCAGTTAATGTTGACTGTAACATCCTACAGATCGCCCTGAAAACCGCAAAACAGTAGGCCGACAGTAAATTGGTCAACGATTATCTACATAAATTGCTCAGATTTATTCGAAAAGTTTTTTTGAAAGTGATGTCTGCCTTTTAGTCCAAGACTAAGCTATAATAAAAGCAGTCGAAGACTTTGTTGGGAGCAAACAATATATATGCTTAAGTGGATGGGTAGCTTCGATGTTTCAAGTTATAAATGGTGAGTTACAAAACTGATGAATATAATTACACGTGAAAAGTCAATGAATATTTAGCGAGTTGACTGAAAACTCTTTTAAAAACCAGCTTCAAAATTTTCTCTCAGTCTCAAATTATCAAAATGCTACATGTCTTATGGCAAATAACCTGAAGAAATGATAACTAACAATTGTACAATAACACAAATGATGGATGTTTTTGTCTGAAAAATGGTGATTTTTTCTTTCAGGGTCCATTTGCAAAAAAATATGCGTTGGAATTAGACGCCCGTGTAGATGAGTACGCTTCGAAACCCAAGATACATAAAAAGTTAGATAACGGAAAAATCCAGTATTAATTATATATTACTTAATTAACAAATCATCAATGAAATTTATAAATAAATTTCTTTCCGTTTGCAAGTTAAGCGTTTGTTAGCAATCTCTGTCGAATATTTTGTGCTACGTTTAGATACTAGTATTTGACAAAAAAGGGATTATATACATTTGAAGCATTTATTTCGGTAGTCATTTAATTACCTAAGCAATTAAAAAATTAATTACGTACTTAATAAGTATTAAAAGTTAAAAATTAAAAAATATTATATGAAATATTTATTTTTCATTTATTATTTAAGTAACTGGAATTTTATTAATTACAGTTAATAAAATCAATATTTAATAATTAAAAAATGACTAATTATAATAAATAATTAATTAAATTTGTTTTCTAAAAATAAGTTAATTAATGAAATAGTTAATTAATTAATTAATTAATTAGAGCTTAAAACCTGCTTTGGAGGTGCAACAAAAACAGCTTCCAAAAATTACAAGTGGAAAATCATAGATTCGCATGGCTTCACTCTTTCTTTTACCACACGCGACAAACAAAATTTTAGCGCTGTTATTTTAATTTTATACTGTATGAAAAAGCAGAAATGTAAATCCAATCATTTCTTCCGAAAACTTGGGCTCCATTGCTTGTAGCTAATTCTGCAATATTCGACTTCATATCTACAATATAGTTTTTCTAAACGATGTTACGATACTATAACACCCGTTATTTCATAAGAAGACATTTCGTCATTACATTAATAGTCATCGCGTTAATATCGTTAACCAATTTTGCTACACACACACGCTAGTTATTCGAAGATTCTTTTGAGACTTTATTAAATACCGCATCGCTATACTATTCTGGTACAAACTTGAAATTGCAATTGCATGTCGCCAGTTAAATATATTAAAATATATAATCACATGCTTAAAACTGGGATTCTCTTTCAATCAATTGTATAAAAGTTTTGATAACGAAAATTATTAGCAAAATACATCAAGGCGGTAAAACTGAAATAATCCATGCGTAAAGTTAGACTATTGGCTTGAAGCTTAGGCTTTACACAGACGTCAAGTTCAAAGCATCATTTAATCATTTGGAACATAAAACTTCAGTAATATTCAATTTAAGCGGAGCTTAATACAAGATAAACGCAAATGAACAAAATGCGCAAAATGTGTTTTACATTTAAAAATGTCAACTACCCCCGTTCAAAGCTGTATGAGAAGAATTTATATGTTTCAAAATTATATTTTTCTTCCAGTGCAAAACGATGTAAATCGTAAAAATATCGAGAAGCTAGGCAAAGGAAACAATAACTTGCTCTACATATAGAAAGATTATTATAAGGTTGACAGTTGTTACTTAATAATATATATACTTAAGGTCCGAAATTCCAGGAGTTTCTTGCTTCCTAGCTTCAATATACAGTAGTAAAACGTAATGTTTATTGCAACAACTATAATTTGATAACCGACTGGCGCAATTTCTTAATTTTTTTACCATTCAATACGATCATAGTATGGGACATGCAAAGTTAATTATTTTTCTGTATATCCTTCTGTTTGCAAGCAGGAATTGATGTCGCGTCAAAATCAGTTCGGTTAGATTTATCCTCCATAACCTAGTGAAGGGCAAACATAAGGCTTTAAAATTTTTTCAAGGTAGGCGACATAATTTTTAAGCTAACATGATATTTTTGAATATCTTACCTTGCCTGTACTTGCCCGTAGTAACGACACAAACCAAATAAGCCTTCATTAAACCATAACATTGCCGAAACTCATATTTTGGACCAACACCATGTCGTTTGAGTTGCTGTTATTTATAACTTGGGATTGATTAGTACAATTTGGTTCGAACATTCATAACGCATACACCATTAGATAGAAAGCTTGCAAAATATAATAGCAACGGCCTCTCTGCCACGGAGAAGCCTTTGCTTTTAGGAAATTTAGTGCAATTTTGCTGTTATTAAATATTCTTTGGTAATGGCTTCTTCAATTAAAATAAATATTTACGATATATGTGTCAGATGTTGAAATACGCTTACAGCTGTTGATTTAGTAATGTTTCCGGCCTATACTGCGGAATTACCCGTCCAAGCCTTATAATTTAAATCGAAATTTGCATGTATTTTGTCCTTAACATTTTCATTGAGTAAACCTATCTATATGCCAGAAATTTTGATTCTGCTACCGCATAGTTATAGGCCAATTATTGCTCGCGAAAGATAGGAAATAAATTGATAAATAATTTTCGGGTTTGTATACAGCAAGCCACTGAATTTTCCAGTCTTTAGACGACTATCGCAAACATTTATAAATTAAATGACATTGCTAGCCAAACAGTCACAGCATCTAGTTTGAATAAGGTTAAATTATGCGGCGTTCACGTTATAATGTCCCCAACGTTTAGAACCTATGTGCACCACACAGTATCAGAGACACTGTTGATAACAGGGTGTCTTAGACACCCCCATGTATTTAATAAATTTTTTCAAAGGTTGCTAGTTACGCGTATTACCACTTCTCGACAGTGTCAAGCGCACCGTGTCTGCTTGCAGTTTTATGGACAGTGTGCGGCATTATTTCTTCAGCTTTCATATGGCCTAGGTACAAATCTCGAGCATTTAAAAAACTACATAGCCCAGTTGACTAATAAACCACATTATCTACATACACTGTCTGTTACAGTTAATTAGCGTCAAGTTGGTCGGTAAGGGTGTGTACGACACTGTAAAGAAAAAATGCAGTAGCTAGAGGTGTTTCATACACCCTCGGCATTTATTTACAAAGTAGGTGTCACGCTGAGAGTCTCTACGGTAGGGATTCGCCTACAGGGGGACAAAAGCTCCAACACAAAGTTATAAGTTCGGGGACATTATAACGTGAACACCACATTAGTAAATGCTACAGAAGTTCTGGCGTCCAGAGGTACCGAGACAGTATAAATGTCGAGTTAAATTAGACAAAAACATACTTCTAAAACAACTTCCTTTGTCATAACAACCTAAAACAACACACTTTGAAGCTCAATGTCAGAACACTAACAACGCGCCAAACTATATATGAAAATTCAGCTGACTGTCACCATCAAGCAAACTAACGATTAAATAATATTCAAATTATCAATCGCTTCGCAAGCCAATACGTCCAGCCCGTTATTAGGGAACGTTACATGCGTGCATTCGTGTTTATCACGACACGATTTATGTGTGTAGTTCGTCACCGTTCGTACACGAGAAGTGATAGATGGTTACTACAACCGGAATTTCAATTTCAACTTGCTTATGATTTAGCTTATGATCACTTGCACAAACCAACACGTAGGGGCAAATGGGTAACGTTTGATACCATAAGATTTCAGAAGACTTTATCTGCTATTATTTCAAGTCTTTTTTCTTCTGCACAACGTGACCAAAGTTTATGTAAAATCTAGTTAAAATTTTCAGGCAATTTCGGTTCTTATCCATTGATACGAAATTTGAGTACGCTACAGCTGATATTGAATTTTTGTTCATTCTAACCAAATCTTGGCTCATATCACTGTGCGTTTTTATCAAAATCATGCGTTCAATTAATATCTTGATTGAATCTTTGAAACCAAAACATTCAAACTATCGTGGATGGGATGCCGAGACGTTACTTGATCAAAAATTATGATTATGAGCAATGAAATCTAAAACCAATGTTCCTTGTGCCGCACTCTGAATTTGTCTACGTATGAAGCGCTGCACAATCAAACGAGTATCGATGAATAATTGTTGGTCGTCGCGAGGTATCGAACCCCGATCGCTCTGGTGAAAGTCACATTTCCTAACCATTGAGCCATTTCCTAACCTCCTCGTAAAGCGATCGAGTAACAACGCGCGTGCAACCGTGCAGTATTAATTGAATTCAAAATGTAACTGATTGTTGTAGAACAAGAGTTTTGAGTTAAAGGGTTAAGCATGCGATGTATTAGTTTTGATTAAAATTTCCATTTTTCCGAGGCTAATATCAAATATTTTTGTTCGTTATTAAAATGTATGTATTAAACTCGACGGAATTAAAGTAACAGCTGTTAGATGCTTCAACAATCAATCAAGCAACCAAATAATTAATAAATAAATCCAAAGCTCAACCAATCAATGTATCATACAAATCTTTGAGAATGGCCAGTACACAAAATTTACAGCCATTGCCAGAATCTAGTTAGATACGTCCTGCATAAAACGTGAAAATCCTAGCAAGGACATAGCTAAGGATTACTTTTACAGTGTTACTAATTTTATTTCAATTTTATTAAGAAATTCGCATGTTGTGCCATATACCCGCTACGGCTCTACAAATCCAGGTATTTTCAATTGAAACCATTATTACCTAAACTACGATTTTGTTATAATGCTAAAAATGCGTAGCGTTTTAATTTTGTAACTATAGTTGTGATTACGTATCTATCAGACGCTTATATTTATACACAATTGTCCAATTTAAGTTTCGACAAATAATAGTCTGTGTATATAGTTTATATGTATATGAACGGAATAAAGTCACATAATGAAGCTTTTTAGGCAGGCGTGATTATTGCACAGTTAATGAATCTTCTTCAGCACTTTGTCCTGTTCGATAAGGTGCAATATCCGCTTTTATGGATCGCTTTCAACATTTGTCGACGCTTGGTTAGGATGTAGATACACGGCGACAAGGCTCACGTTCTGCGTATTACAGCCACCATTGGTTGCTGAAACTCTTTAGGTGTTTTACGAGAACGTTGATGTAATCTACGACATACGTGTCCAAGTTGTGCTTGGTTGTAGCGCGGACGGTCACCCACTCCCTACACTTTTGAGTGGGCCTCTGAAATAATGTTACGTCTGGCCAGTATGAAGGAGTCATTATAAGTTTGTGAATCTTTTTATGTTGTGAATAATGTTTTAAAACTATTAAAACATTTGACTTTTGAACAGTAAATAATAACTGTATTACCAGGCTCTTAAAAGCACTAAAAGCAACTACATATAATTACTCCTGTTGGTTTTTATGTTATAAAGTGGTTTCAGATATTAGGCAATTACAAATTTTTTATCATTGGAACCCGTACCCATTGGCGCTTTGTATCATAAGAGCCGACAAAGAAATTGCTCCAGGAAGAACTTATTAATTCTGCTCACTCTGACCTTTAGTTTAAATTACGTTCGAATGTTCGTAGATTTTTTCTAATTTTCCACCAATAATGTCCAACATAATGCGAATGTCAAACGCAGGGCTGAATTTCTAACTGCTGTAATAGGTATTTAGTTCTATTTTGCATTGTGTTGGTGGTTCCAATTTAACACATGGAGTCGTTTAAAGAACAAAATATATTTAGGGTCAAATATTAATAATGTTTTGAACGAGCAAAATTTGATGTTCAATTGTGAGTTCATGTTATATTTGTAAGTAACCGTGGACTTCGGCTAAGATGTAAATGTAGAGGGGAAAACTCTACATGATCGCCGAGTTCATAAGTGTCCCCACATGCGTGAACTCCTAGAAAGTCATACTTACCCTACCTACCCATGAGTGTCCGCATTCCCCTCCACCACCCCTGTGCGCCGAAGGCTAAGCGCGCTGGAAATTGAGTAATTTGTAAAAAAATGGAAAAAATGGGTAAAAATTGTGTAAAAAACCGGGGAAAATACGAGCTAGTAAAAATTTCAAAACTAGACACGCATCCTGTATTTTTTCTTTCTACTGGCATGTGCCAGCGAAGCTTCCCGGCCCCCGATCAACCTTGTGCCGGAACCAACTATCACAATACCTCACCAGACCCGACGATTCTTGGACAAGGGGTCTAGGAATTTTGCATGATCTATTGTGTTTAGCGTATATATTACCTGATTACCTTTCCATGCGGTTGGAGGATGTTTTCATATCCACTATCTCTTGACACTTTTCTCATTTGGTTGGCTGCAGGGATTATTGCCGAGACTGTGTATATATAGGTTTGACTTACTTTTTTCATTATACAACTGTGTTTGACATATTTAAAATAAAATATTGAAAAAAAATTTATGTCGATTCCTGTAAAATTGATCATACAGAGGCTTATATAATACTTTATCAAATGTAATACATATTATCAGTTAGTATCATTGGTGTCGAAGATTCGCCGATTCAAAAGCAAATGGTCTCAGCAGGAGGTAAATTTTTGAAATTTTCAGGATGTCATGTTTTTTCTCGACTTTGCTAAATTTTTTGCAATTGTTGCTAGTTTTACCCAATTTTTGCTAAAACCTTCATCAATTTTCGCTAATCCATGCCAATTCCTGCCAAATTTCTTGCCTTCAGGAGTTACTTAAAGCTTCAGGTTGAAGAAAATACGAACCTTAGGAAGTAAACTCCTATCCCCATCAACAAATGATATATTTTTTGTTTTTTTTCCATTATCTCCCCAGCCCGAATTTCGTCAATTTTGAAGATACAGAGCTGATTTTGGTATCAATCAGTTCAGGTCCATGAGGCGGTTTAGAAAATCGTCGTTTTACCCACACCCCTGCAAAAAATTTGAGGTCCTAATGGTCCCCCTTGTTAACCCAAAAATGTTTTCTTCGGAATATGGTCATGTTTGACATGTCACCGTTCGACTCGACTTTTGGGACCGGAAAAAATCAAAAATTTTAAAAATTAGATTTTTTTGGTTGAAATGACCAGGGAAGATCTTGAGGATCACAAAAATACCAAACTTTCCAGATTCTGACCATTTTTGGGCAAACGTGGGCTGGGCCAGATAATTGAAAAGAACCCATACACTAAATCTAAGCCTACGTAGGGGCTGCTGCCGCAAGAACCCCCCCGCTTAAAGCTATTCTATACCTCCACTCAGGGTTACTTGGGCCTTAATAGCTTTCTAACAGTGTCGTAGACTTCAATAAACTACACACCAGTTGGCCATATTCCGAAGAAAAAAGTTTTGAGTTCCAAAGGGGACCTCAGAAAATCGAAAAAAATTTTAGGGATGCGAATACAATGAGCATTTTCTGAACCGCCTCATCAAGCTGAATCAATTGATACCAAAATCAGTTTTGTATCTTCAAAACTGACCAACTTCACGCTGGGGGATAACGGAAAAGAACCTATTTTTTTCATTTTTGTTAATTTAATATCTATAAATCATAAATTTAATCAACATCATCGTTAATGAATGCGTTTAAAGAAATAAGAGTCACTTTACAAGTGCATCAGTGTAAATTTTTATTGAATATAACTTGAATAAATTTACATATTTTAGGAATGATTAGTTAAAAAGTTGCTGTCCTGATTAGCCCCCAATTATAGTTTAATCGTTTAAGTTTCACAATTTATTATCAATATTTCATCGTTGTTGTTATGATTGTATTTTTGTTTTTTCTTTTGTTTTCAAAATATATCCGATTCCCTCTCGTTTTTTGGTGTTTCCTATTTTTATCGCTTCATCGGTTCGTTTGGCTCATAGTTGGTATTCGGAATACAACATTCGTCGACAATCGCTGCCTCACTTCGAAGTCGCATGATGTCGGACTGCTTTTCGAGCGGTATGGCTTGTTGTTCGACCCGAGTATCGACGCATGCTTTGTAACACAAAACTGGCGGATTTTGACTTCCGATCGGATAGCCGACAAGCCATTTGAACGGGTCAACGGTCAAACTACTGCCAACGCTGCACGTCAACGCAAGAGCAATCGTGGTTCCAAGATAGATGATTGGAGACATCATCATTTGTAATATTGGTATTGCTGTTGATATTTAGTTATAGTTGAGTTTAGTTTAATTTAGCTTTATTTGTTTAGTTTAAGCTAATACGGTTCTGGAAATATAATAATAGCAATTTCTGTAATCTTGGTTATTGAAGGATTTGAATCGGTTAAATTACTCGTAAAATACTACTGCTGCGTGAGTCTACTTCGGGTGGGAAAATTGCTATTGTTACTTTGTCGAAGCGACGAACTGAATCATGCACAAATTATGGTTATGTGTGTAAAAATTCCGTGAGCCTACTTCGGGTGGGAAAATCGCGGTTGTTACTTTGTCAAAACGGCGAACTGAATCATGTACAAATTATGTTTATGCGTGTAAAAATTCCGTGAGTCTACTTCGGGTTGGAAAATCGCAGTTGTTACTTTGTCAAAGCGACGAACTGAATCATATAGAAATTATGCTTATGTATGTAAAAATTCCGTGAGTCTACTTCAGGTGGGAAAATCGCAGTTGTTACTTTGTCAAAGCGACGAACTCAATCATGTACAAATTATGCTTATGTGTGTAAAAATTTCGTGAGTCTTTCTTCGGGTGGGAAAATCGCGGTTGTTACTTTGTCAAAGCGACGAACTGAATCATGTACAAATTATGCTTGTGTGTGTAAAAAGTAAGTGAGTCTACTTCGGGTCGGAAAATCGCGGTTGTTACTTTGTCAAAGCGACGAACTGAATCATGTACAAATTATGCTTATGTGTGTAAAAATTCAGGAATTCTTCCATCGATAGTCGTATGGTCAGGCTTTGGGCATTTATTAGCGTTTACCAAATAATTTTCTGAATCACATAGCTGCGTTAGCGATCCTTGCAGAGGCGCACTACGCTTATTCAATAGGACAGACCAGATTATAGGGTGGTCTCTCATTTTCGAAATATGAGGGGACAGCTTCCCCCCTCCCGCCCGCGTGTTGCGCCCCTGGGTACTTTTATTAGATATGATGTTGCGGGATTTAATTAGTTCCGATAGCGTAAACCCATAGCTGTTATTAGTTTTAGTGCTGGTAAGACTGAATTGGCAGTGACATTGACTGCAATGAAGGCGAAATATAAAGCCGAATCAGCCACGGCTATGATTGATACGATATATCGTCAGGACAAAGAACAGCTTATATCAGGTGGTTCGTTGGCGGTAGCCCCCAGACTTAGACTCAGGTTTAGAATATGCGTCATGTATACACCTTCTTAGATTAGGTTTCGCATATCGATAACAGTATGTCATGTATTTTCTTCCCGCGCCTAAATGTCAAAATGGTGTAGAATTTTATGCAATTTCGGTGAGGTGAAACGCAACAAAAATCTGAGCGAATTGGACACAATTATTGTAAATGTAGTGAAAGCTAAAATTCGTCAATGGTTAATGAATGCAGTTTTGAAACACAGTTTTAGGAATCTAGCTTTTGTCGCAAGGCGCTCTGGCGTAGCTGACTCTTTAGCTTAGCCTATTTAGGCCAGATATCGTGACCTCAGAACGGGACGCTCACAACATGAAATACAGTATGTAGGATCACAGATTTTGTCGCAAGCCGCTCCGGCGTAGCGGACTCCTTAGCTTAGCCTATCTAGGCCAGATATCCTGACGCCTGAACAAAACGCTCACAAGATTAAATACAGTTTTTAGGATCACAGCTTTGTCGCAATGTGCTCCGGCGTAGCGGGCTCCTTAGCTTAGCCTATTTAGGCCAGACATGCTGACTGTAGATCCAGAAGCTGAAGAGATTAAACACAGTGTTTAGGATCACAGCTTTTGTCGCAAGCCGCTCCGGCGCGGCGGACTCCTTAGCTTAGCCTATCTAGGCCAGATATCCTGACGCCTGAACAAAACGCTGACAAGATTAAACACAGTTTTTAGGATCACAGCTTTTTTCGCAAGCAGCTCTGGCGTAGTTGACTCCTTAGCTTAGTAAGCCACATATCCTGACTGTAGAACCGAACGCTGGCAAGATTAAACACAGTTTACGATCACACTTTTTGTTCACAAACATCTCCAGGCGTAGTTGATTCCTTATCTTGGCCTATTTAGGCCACATATGCTGACTGCAGAACCGAACGGTGACAACCTTAAGCACAGTTTTAGGATCACCGCTTTTGTTGCAAGCCGCTCCGGCGTAATTACTCCTTTAGCTTAGCGTATTTATGACACATGTCCTGACCGTAGAACACAACGCTGGCAATATTAAACACAGTTTGTAGGATCACAACAGCTTTTGTCGCAAGCTGCTTCGGCGTAACTGACTCCTTAGCTTAGCCTATTTAGGCCAGATATTCCGACCATAGAACCGACCGCTGACATGATTATACACAGTTTTTAGGTCCACAGCTTTTGTCGCTAGGTGCTCCGGCGTAGTTGGCTCCTTAGCTTAGCCTATATGGGCCAGATATCCTAAATGTAGAACCGAACGCTGACAAGATTAAGCACAATTTTTAGGTTCATACCCTTTTGTTCCAAGACGCTCCGGCGTAGCGGACTCGTTAGCTTAGCCTATTTAGGCCAGATATTCTGACCAAAGAACCGAACGCTGACATGATTAAACACAGTTTTTAGGATCACAGCTTTTCTCGCAAGCCGCTCCGACGTAGTTGACTCCTTCTCTTAACCTATTTAGGCCACATATGCTGACTGCGGAACCGAGCGCTGACAAGCTTAAGCGCAGTTTTAGGATCACCGCTTTTGCGGCAAGTTGCTCCGGAATATTTGACTCCTTAGCTTAGCGTATTTAGGCCACATAACCTGACTGTAGAACATAACGCTGACAAGATTAAACACAGTTTGTAGGAGCACAGATTTTGTGGAAGGCCGCTTCGGTGGAATTACTCCTTAGCTTAGCGTATTTAGGTAACATATCCTAACCGTAGAACAGAACGCTGACAAGCTTAAGCGCAGTTTTAGGATCACAACAGCTTTTGTCGCAAGCTGCTTCGGCGTAACTGACTCCTTAGCTTAGCCTATTTAGGCCAGATATTCCGACCATAGAACCGACCGCTGACATGATTATACACAGTTTTTAGGTCCACAGCTTTTGTCGCTAGGTGCTCCGGCGTAGTTGGCTCCTTAGCTTAGCCTATATGGGCCAGATATCCTAACTGTAGAACCGAACGCTGACAAGACAAAACACAGTTATTAGGATCACAACTTTTGTCGCAAGCTGCTCCTGTGTAGCTGGCTCCTTAGCTTAGCCTATATGGGCCACATATCCTGACTGTAGAACCGAACGCTGACAAGATTAAACACTGTTTTTAGGATCACAGCTTTTATCGCAAGTCGCTTCACCGTAGCTGGCTCCTTAGCTTAGCCAATATAGGCCACATATCCTGACTCCTGAACGGAACGCCGACAAGATTAAACACAGTTTTTAGGATCATAGGTTTTGTCGCAAGCTGCTCCGGCGTAGCGCACTTCTTAGCTTAAGGCCACATGTCCTAACTGTAGAACCGAATGCTGACAAGATAAAACACAGTTAGGATCACAACTTTTGTCGCAAGCCGCTCCGGTGTAGCAGACTCGTTAGCTTAGCCTATTTAGGCTAGATATTCTGACCATAGAACCGAACGCTGACATGATTATACACAGTTTTTAGGTTCACAGCTTTTGTCCCAAGCGGTCCGGCTTAGCGGACTCCTCATCTTAGCCTATAGGTCAGACATCTTGACTGTAGAACCGGAAGCTGACAAGATTAACCACAGTTTTTAGGATCACATCTTTTGTCGCAAGCTGCTACGGCGTAGCTGGCTCCTTAACTTAGCCTATATGGGCCACACATCCTGACTGTAGAACCGAACGCTGACAAGATTAAACACTGTTTTAGGATCACAGCTTTTATCGCAAGTCACTCCAGCGTAGCTGGCTCCTTAGCTTAGCCAATATAGGCCACATATCCTGACTCCTGAACGGAACGCTGACAGGATTAAACACAGTTTTTAGGATCACAGGTTTTGTCGCAAGCAGCTCCGGCGTAGCGGACTTCTTACCTTAGTAGGCCACATGTCCTAACTGTAGAAACGAACGCTGACAAGATTAAGCACAGTTTTTAGGTTCATACCCTTTTGTTCCAAGACGCTCCGGCGTAGCGGACTCGTTAGCTTAGCCTATTTAGGCCAGATATTCTGACCAAAGAACCGAACGCTGACATGATTAAACACAGTTTTTAGGATCACAGCTTTTCTCGCAAGCCGCTCCGACTTAGTTGACTCCTTATCTTAGCCTATTTAGGCCACATATGCTGACTGCGGAACCGAGCGCTGACAAGCTTAAGCGCAGTTTTAGGATCACCGCTTTTGTGGCAAGCTGCTCCGGAATATTTGACTCCTTAGCTTAGCGTATTTAGGCCACATAACCTGACTGTAGAACATAACGCTGACAAGATTAAACACAGTTTGTAGGAGCACAGATTTTGTGGAAGGCCGCTTCGGTGTAATTACTCCTTAGCTTAGCGTATTTAGGTAACATATCCTAACCGTAGAACAGAACGCTGACAATATTAAACACAGTTTGTAGGATCACCGCTTTTGTCGCAAGCCGCTCCGGCGTAATTACTCCTTAGCTTAGCGTATTTAGGTCACATATCCTGACCGTAGAACAGAACGCTGGCAATATCAAACACAGTTTGTAGGATCACAACAGCTTTTGTCGCAAGCTGCTTCGGCGTAACTGACTTAGCTTAGCGTATTTGGCCAGATATCTTGACTGTATAACCGGAAACTGACAACACTAAACACAGTTTTTAGGATGACAACTTTTGTCGCAAGCCGCTAAAGCGTAGCGGACTCTTTAGCTTAGCCTATTTAGGCCAGATATTCCGACCATAGAACCGCCCGCTGAGATGATTATACACAGTTTTTAGGTTCACAGCTTTTATCGCAAGCCGCTCCGGCGTAGCTAGCTCCTTAGCTTAGCCTATTTAGGCCACATATCCTGACTCCTGAACGGAACGCTGACAAGATTAAACACATTTTTAGGTTTACAAGTTTTGTCGCACACCGCTCCGGCGTAGAGGACTGCCTAGCTTAGCCTATTTAGGGCAGATATTCAGACCATAGAACCGAACGCTGACATGATTAAACACAGTTTTTAGGTTCACAAGTTTTGTCGCACACCACTCCGGCGTAGAGGACTGCCTAACTTAGCCTATAGGTCAGATATCTTGACCGTAGAACCGAACGCTGACAAGATTAAACACAGTTTTTAGCTTCATAGCTTTTGTCCCAAGCCGCTCGGGCGTAGCGGACTCTTTAGCTTAGCCTATTTAGGTCAGATATCCTGACTGTAGAACCGAACGCTAACAATGTTGAACACAGTTTTAGGATCACCGCTTTTGTTGACCAGTAATATATATGATCTATATCACCTGTCTCCACAGACGCGGGATGCCGTTGATTCCTCCATGAGCACACACTTAGACAAATTTTAGGTTCAGACTTAGACGTTGCGCATAGAATAGAGCACCGTAAAACCGGATTTATCCATATCTATAATTTCGTCATCTGGATTTACGCCTTCTGATGTTATAAATTAACCGTTAAAGTAACCGGATGGTGTGATGCATTATATTATAGTAAAAGAGAAACGTTTCTATACTAATTAACTACTCAAATATAACTAAAATTAAAATTAAATAAAAATAAAATAAAATAAATAAAATAAAATAAAATAAATTAAAATAAAATTAACTACTGAAATATAACTCTACTACTCAAAGGTCATTTCTTTATAAAATGAGTAAACATATTTAAGTAAACATTTCAAAGAAAACTTTCATCTTTCAGATCAGAACTATTTATACACATATAATTGTACATTTATTATAACTAACAAATTTATAAGTAAATGCTTTTAAATTAAAAATTGAATCAAGAATATATCACAGAGTATTATAATATTAAAATATATATTTAAAAAAATATGGGCTTATATTGCTTGTATAGATATATATTTTAAAGATAAGCCAAGAATTCATATTCTACTTCCTGTTAATCAGACGATCGATCATATAGTTTTTATCAATACAATTTTTAGAAGCGTTCTAGTAATATTATACGAATCACCAAATGCTATCTGGGCGGTATGGATAAACTGCCTGGCCAATGTAACTTTTTGGGGCGGATGTGAAATGCATGCTATGCCGTTTTCGATATACTAAACCTAAGAAGTAATCTGAGCCTAAGCTAAGGTCCTTATATATATATATGACACATATACTAAGCCTATGTCTAAATCGGGAGGCTGATGCCCCCGAATCCCCGTTCAAAGCTGTTCTTTTTTCTAACGTTATAAAGTTCGTTACCTAAAGGTGACAAAACGGCTTAATACCAGCTATACTGGCGCTCTATGTTATCGCCTTTTGTCGAGATGTCACGTTCTTTGATATTGCTTGCTTGGTCCAAACACCACGGGTTACGGCGGCATTTAGGGACATGCGTGAGCAGAACATTGCAGTTAACAACTGTTTTGACATTTCTACAGTGCAAATGGCTGAAGTGTCGCTCTTAAAATGTATGTAAATCAGACCACATAAATAATGTATGACACAGTACACACATATGTATGAGATATAATAGTTATTTTATAGAGCACGCACGCAGTATACAGGTAAACAAACAGACAAATGGTACATCTGGGCTCTATATGCCACAACTGTGGGCATTATATGAAAAAATATGCGGAATATTTAGTTTATGCGGCTTTCAACAATTATTACTTATTAAGTAGATTCAAATTTCGGGATAAGTTCAACGCGGGAAATTAAAATTTTAGCAGCAACCCAAAGCTTAATATTACACCTAGTGTAACGCTTCGCAACATATATAGCGAGTCCCAACTGTTGAGGACATTTGGACTCAGCGCCTACTGCTGTACAAAACTGGAGAGCGTCTCTATGCCGCTATTCATGTATTCATAGGCAGCTATCAATGTACTGGGACATTGTGACAGCAAGGTCTGACTAAAGGACAAAGCTAAGTCAGCGTTCGCTCAACTCGGTATACATTTTCCATAAGACGAGCGGGGTTTCCTGCAAACTGTGTCTAAATACACTATTTTTGGAAAATGTTTCGAGGTTCCAGGCAACGGTTGCAGTATGGCATTTCCTGCATCTTGCTGTCGGTTGCTGTATTGGATAAACACCATTCAAGTACAATTTTTAATGTATTTAGCAACACCGAAATTTATAGACGCACTCCCGTCCTCAACATACCACTAAAAAGCGCTTCAGAATGATAATATTGTGGCCAAAATTCAGCTCTTAGGCGTCCACCGGTGCCACAATATCCCAGTAAAGGTTTAATGCCATAAACAGACGTGCTTAGCAAGTCGAATAATAATACAAGCACACCGTTTATCGCCGACAAACAAGAAACTCGACTATCAAGATTCTGGAATGTCACTTTTTCACGACCGTACCGCAGGATGGTGGTGTATAAGATATTTGATTTGAAAGTGACATATATTTATAATACCCAATGCTGCACTATGTAACCTGATGTAATGCAATGCGCTCACCAGTTAACTATAACAAATAACAACTATATTTGTATTCAATGTTCCAAAGGCCATATGTAAATTTTCATACGAAAAAAATTCCCCCATTGTACCTGTGGTGTGTAAGATATTTGATTTGACATATATTTATAATACCCAATGCTGCACTATGTAACCTGATGTAATGCATTGCGCTACACCAGTTAACTATTACAGTTATCTGTTCATGGATTGGCTTTGCTTTTGTCTTTTATCACACAATACATTTTCCATCTTTGTTTCATTACATTGTCCAGTCTTGTCGCTGGAACACTTTGCCGCACATATTTCAATGCAAACTAAAATGTTTTACCCTAATCTAGCGACTAAACACAAGATAATAACAACTGTATTTCTATTCAACGTTGAAAAGGCCATATGTAAAATTTCATACGGAAAAAATTCCCCCATTGTACCTGTGGTTTATAAGATATTTGATTTGACATATATTTATAATACCCAATGCTGCACTATGTAACCTGATGTAATGCATTGCGCTACACCAGTTAACTATTACAGTTATCTGTTCATGGATTGGCTTTGCTTTTGTCTTTTATCACACAATACATTTTCCATCTTTGTTTCATTACATTGTCCAGTCTTGTCGCTGGAACACTTTGCCGCACATATTTCAATGCAAACTAAAATGTTTTACCCTAATCTAGCGACTAACCACAAGATAATAACAACTGTATTTGTATTCAACGTGCCAAAGGCCATATGTGAAATTTCATACGGAAAAAATTGCCCCATTGTACCTGTGTGAATGCAGAAAAAATAACAATGCGTTAAAGTATACTACTGTAGATATAGCCTCCGCTGACACCTGTACATTCGTTTCAAGACATCGACATTGTGGTGTGCATGTGGTGCATAATTCTGGTGAATTCATTATTCCTGCTATGGCATTATTCAATGCATACAGCGGATATGACAACAAAGTATATCGAAAACAATTTTTCATAGATGTGGCCAAAATTGATATGCCACGGATCGTCTCCCCAGTTTAATCCAACTGTACCAGAATTATTATTGCATCTTCAAAATTGACAAATTTCATGCTGAGTGTAATTCTAGGAAAGACCCGTTGTTATAGGACAACATAATTCAAATTATATTTATCTCGTAAACTCTATTTTATTTTCAAATGCGTAAATTTAATCGCTTCATGCTTTAGAGATAAAAACTTACGTCTCGATTTGAAATGAGATATGCCTCCCAAGAGTAAGGAACATCACGACCCTTCTTACTACTCAAATGTTAACCTGTGCTGGGTGTTTTCGGCATTGCTATCCTCATTTACGGGTTCTTAAAATTTACCTACAATCAACTCGAAATGTGGATTCTCTCATCGGAAACGAGGAAGGAGGATCAGAAATGCTTGGTGCTGTCGAAACACGTTCAAATTAGAGTTCTCGAGAGCGTCTTTCTGTACTGCTTTCCATTTTTTTTGCTATATATTACTAATGCAAAACGAGAAAGTAGGATCAAAAATGCTAGGTGTCATCGAAAACAAGTTCAAACTAGAGTTCTGGGGAGCGTCTTTCTCTACTGTTTTCCACTTTTTTGCTATATATTACTAATGCAGAATGAGAAAGTAGGATCGTAAATGCTAGGTGTCATCGAAAACAAGTTCAAACTAGAGTTCTGGGGAGTGTCTTCCTATACTGTTTTCTTCTTTTTTGCTATAACTAATGCAAACTGTGAAAGTAGGATAGGAAATGCTAGGTATCATCGAAAACAAGTTCAAACTAGAGTTTTGGGTAGCGTCTTTCTATACTATTTTCCACTTTTTTGCTATATATTACTAATGCAAAATGAGAAAGTAGGATCGAAAATGCTAGGCGTCATCGAAAACAAGTTCAAACTAGAGTTCTGGGGAGCGTCTTTCTCTACTATTTTCCACTTTTTTGCTATATATTACTAATGCAGAATGAGAAAGTAGGATCGGAATTGCTAGGTGTCATCGAAAACAAGTTCAAACTAGAGATCTGGAGAGCGTCTTTCTCTACTATTTTCCACTTTTTTTGCTATATATTACTAATGCAGAATGAGAAAGTAGGATCGGAATTGCTAGGTATTATCGAAAACAAGTTCAAATTAGAGTTTTGGGATGCGTCTTAGTCTATTGTTTTAAACTCTTTACTATATATTACTAATCAGTCCACGCCCAGAATGGTTTTTGTCAAAAAATATTGTTCATCGATCCGCGTTTTCTTGTTAGAAAATAGGATTTGTTAATTTCGATATCGACCAATGCCATAATCTCTGAAAACAATCGGTTGAAGTAGAAATAATTTAAAACGGATATAATTAGCAAATTCTTAACCATATTGTTACAAATCTGGGAAACAACATAAAATATAATCGTTTACCGTTCGGGCAATATCTTTCAGACCTAAAACTAAACACTATTTTTAATTTTTTAGATATACTAATTCTAATCCAAAATTTCAATTGACTAACGTTTTTTTAATATTTACCTGGCGTTTCAAGTTTAGCTATAAATACAAGGTCGCCACGGTCCGTGAAATTCTAACTAGGGTGAAACTTCGCATTTGCTATTTATGAAAACTAACCGTAAATACAAACGGTGTATAGGATATTATGACGCGTAGATATATAAGAAAATTGGACTACAGCGAACATTTTGACTTTAGTGTTATATTTTAAATACAATAATGTCCAAACGCTAAAAGTTGAATAGCGAGGAGGTTCTGACGCCTGTTCATACTACAAAAAGGTATATATTGAGAATATGAATTAGGTGGTGATTTAGAAACGAATGGAAATACATATCTACTGTCTGCGTGACACTTTTACAATTTGACATGGCTAAAATCAGCAAAAGGCACAAATAGAGGACTATATGTTTTCTACAAACTATAGCTCATCCTTCTTTTCTATAAACACTAATGATTTAATGCAAAAATGGTGTATCTTGGTGAGTTTTAAGTGTACTAAACGCTCAACAGTAGATAAACAAGCAATTGCCATAAAACTATTCAACAAACATTGACTAATTGATTCCCGAATCACAAATTTTGTGGAATTTATGCCAGTAAATGATTTAGGTGCAGATATTCTTATTAATACATTCGTTAACCTTTCCGGGTTGATAGCGGTAGAGGAGATGAAATAATGGTAAACATCAGCTTTGTTATTACGATGCTAAAGTATCCACCGGCTGACTACTAAAAGCGTGTTCACACTCTCAAACTTTTTGCTCAAATGTTGAGCTCAAATTTTGATCAAAATTTGAAAGCATCTTTTTTGCATTCTTGTAAGTTTGAACGTGTGAACACTGTTCAAACTTTTCAAGAATACTAGTGTAACCAATCATGGACGAGAGGTATTGTATTACCTGCAAAAGTTGGAGCTCAAATTTTGATCGCAAATTTTGAAATATTGCCATTTTTCTTTAAAAAATCTGTCAAATTTGATCAAAATTTGTTCAAATTTTGAGCTCACAATTTGAGCAAAAGTTCGTGCGTGTGAGAACACGCCTTAAGGCTAAGAAATGATGATTGTTATATAATTAGAGATGGATTTTAGTAAAAGGCACTAAAACTATGTGTTACGTATGTATTGCACTAGGAGTTGAACAAAATATATATGATCATATCTACATTAACCATAAAGAGCAAGGACGTAGCTGGGAAATAGAAGATTGCATGCATCACCAAGCTTTTTCTGGGAGAAAATTTATATACTGAAATTGAAGACGTAAATATAAAATATTATATATGATCATCTCTACATGAACCATAAAGAGCAATGATTTAGCTGGGAAAAAAGAAGATTGCATCACCAAGCTTTTCTTAGAAAATTTGCTGAAATTGAAGACGTAAATATAAAAAAATTATATATGATTATTTCTACATGAACCATAAAGAGCAATGATTTAGCTGGGAAATAGAAGATTGCATGCATTACCAAGCTTTTTCTGAGAGAAAATTTGCTGAAATTGAAGACGTAATATAAAAAATTATATATGATCATCTCTACATGAACCATAAAGACCAAGGATTTAGCTGGGAAATAGAAGATTGCATGCATCACCAAGCTTTTTCTGGGAGAAAATTTATATACTGAAATTGAAGACGTAAATATAAAATATTATATATGATCATCTCTACATGAACCATAAAGAGCAATGATTTAGCTGGGAAAAAAGAAGATTGCATGCATCACCAAGCTTTTTCTGGGAGCAAATTTACTGAAATTGAAGACGTAAATATAAAAAATTATATATGATCATCTCTACATGAACCATAAAGACCAAGGATTTAGCTGGGAAATAGAAGATTGCATGCATCACCAAGCTTTTTCTGGGAGAAAATTTATATACTGAAATTGAAGACGTAAATATAAAATATTATATATGATCATCTCTACATGAACCATAAAGAGCAATGATTTAGCTGGGAAAAAAGAAGATTGCATGCATCACCAAGCTTTTTCTTAGAGAAAATTTGCTGAAATTGAAGACGTAAATATAAAAAAATTATATATGATTATTTCTACATGAACCATAAAGAGCAATGATTTAGCTGGGAAATAGAAGATTGCATGCATCACCAAGCTTTTTCTGAGAGAAAATTTGCTGAAATTGAAGACGTAATATAAAAAATTATATATGATCATCTCTACATGAACCATAAAGAGCAAGGATTTAGCTGGGAAATAGAAGATTGCATGCATCACCAAGCTTTTTCTGAGAGAAAATTTGCTGAAATTGAAGACGTAAATATGAAAAAATTATATATGGTCATCTCTACATGAACCATAAAGAGCAAGGATTTAGCTGGGAAATAGAAGATTGCATGCATCACCAGGCTTTTTCTGGGTGAAAATTTACTGAAATTGAAGACATAAATATAAAAAATTATATATGATCATCTCTACATGAACGATAAAGAGCAAGGATTTAGCTGGGAAATAGAAGATTGCATGCATCACCAAGCTTTTTCTAAGAGAAAATTTACTGAAATTGAAGACGTAAATATAAAAAATTATATATGATCATCTCTACATGAACCATAAAGAGCAATGATTTAGCTGGGAAATAGAAGATTGCATGCATCACCAAGCTTTTTCTGAGAGAAAATTTGCTGAAATTGAAGACGTAAATATAAAAAATTATATATGATCATCTCTACATGAACCATAAAGAGCAAGGATTTAGCTGGGAAATAGAAGATTGCATGCATCACCAGGCTTTTTCTGGGTGACAATTTACTGAAATTGAAGACGTAAATATAAAAAATTATATATGATCATCTCTACATGAACCATAAAGAGCAAGGATTTAGCTGAGAAATAGAAGATTGCATGCATCACCAAGCTTTTTCTGAGAGAAAATTTGCTGAAATTGAAGACGTAAATATAAAAAATTATATATGATCATCTCTACATGAACCATAAAGAGCAACGATTTAGCTGGGAAATAGAAGATTGCATGCATCACCAGGCTTTTTCTGGGTGAAAATTTACTGAAATTGAAGATGTAAATATAAAAAATTATATATGATCATCTCTACATGAACGATAAAGAGCAAGGATTTAGCTGGGAAATAGAAGATTGCATGCATCACCAAGCTTTTTCTAAGAGAAAATTTACTGAAATTGAAGACGTAAATATAAAAAATTATATATGATCATCTCTACATGAACCATAAAGAGCAATGATTTAGCTGGGAAATAGAAGATTGTATGCATCACCAGGCTTTTTCCGGGTGGAAATTTACTGAAATAGAAGACGTAAATATAAACAATTATATATGATCATCTCTACATGAACCATACAGAGCAAGGATTTAGCTGGGAAATAGAAGATTGCATGCATCACCAGTCTTTTTCTGGGTGGAAATTTACTTAAACTGAAGACGTAAATATAAACAATTATATATGATCATCTCTACATGAACCATAAAGAGCAAGGATTTAGCTGGTAAATAGAATATTGCATGCATCACCAGGCTGTTTTTGGGTGGAAATTTACTTAAATTGAAGACGTAAATATAAACAATTATATATGATCATCTCTACATGAACCATAAAGAGCAAGGATTTAGCTGGGAAATAGAAGATTGCATGCATCACCAGGCTCTTTCTGGGTGGAAATTTACTTAAATTGAAAACGTAAATATAAAAAATTATATATGATCATTTCTACATGAACCATAAAGAGCAATGATTTAGCTGGGAAATAGAAGATTGCATGCATCACCAGGCTTTTTCTGGGTGGAAATTTACTTAAATTGAAGACGTAAATATAAAAAATTATATATGATCATCTCTATATGAACCATAAAGAGCAAGGATTTAGCTGGGAAATAGAAGATTGCATGCATCACCAAGCATTTTCTGGGAGAAAATTTATTGAAATAGAAGACGTAAATATAAACAATTATATATGGCCATCTCTACATGAACCATAAAGAGCAAGGATTTAGCTGGGAAATAGAAGATTGCATGCATCACCAGGCTTTTTCTGGGTGGAAATTTACTTAAATTGAAGACGTAAATATAAACAATTATATATGATCATCTCTACATGAACCATAAAGAGCAAGGATTTAGCTGGGAATTAGAAGATTGCATGCATCACCAGGCTGTTTCTGGGTGGAAATTTACTTAAATTGAAGCCGTAAATATAAAAAATTATATATGATCATCTCTACATGAACCATAAAGAGCAAGGATTTAGCTGGGAAATAGAAGATTGCATGCATCACCAGGCTTTTTCTGGGTGGAAATTTACTTAAATTGAAAACGTAAATATAAAAAATTATATATGATCATCTCTACATGAACCATAAAGAGCAAGGATTTAGCTGGGAAATAGAAGATCGTATGCATCACCAGGCTTTTTCTGGGAGAAAATTTACTGACATTGAAGACGCAAATTTAACAAATTTCTATCTAGGCCAGTCAGTCTCTGGCCAAACTTTTCTGAGTTGTTTGGTATAAATAAACGAAATTCAATGTATCGATAAGTTTATCACCAATAAATGTGCCTGCAGTAAATGCAAAGCCAATGCATTAGAAGTACTCTTCAAAGGAACGCGTTTTTCCGAACAGAGCTCGTAAAAATTGGCCATTTAACTAGCAGAAAAAGAATTGACAACTTTGATAAAATAATATTTGACATAAAAGATTAATTTCATCTGGTGACATACTAAAGCACTTCGATTCCCAACACCCGCGAAAATTAGACTTAAATTATTATATATTTGAAAAAGCGGGCATATTTAAAGGTAAAAATGTTTAAAGGCAGATCAAGAGGTCTTGACGCCTAGCTATGTAATAAAACTGATGTTATAAAATACGTTTAGAAACTAATGCATAGAAGATTATTCGCTAATTTAGTACACTAAAGGCCAAATGGTAGTTAAAGATACAGTGTTAAGAACAATTAACGATTTGTGGTTTCTATCTGTAAATGACCAATAAAATCTAATCAACCACGGACCTTAAGGCGTTTCGATTCATCGAACTATATGTTCAAAATTTGACCTAAAATTTTGATTAAAATTTGAATGTAATTTGTAACGGAAAAATATGGAAGAAAACGACCCTTGTTCAAAACTTGAACACAGAATTTTGAGATCAAAGTTTTTCAAGTTCTATTCTATTGCCCTGAATGGCTACAACAATATGATAAAAAATTGAACAGCGTTCACACGTTCATATTCAACAAAAATACAAAAAATGCTTTGCCACTTTGATCAAAATTTGATCAAATTAATTCAGCTCAAAATTTGAACAAAAAGCTTGACTTGTGAATCCAGCTTTGCATTCTATGCGAGTATCGTGTATAGTTATGGACGCTTGCTAACAAACTCTGCACACCTAAATTACTGTTAGTTTTAAAGTTAGCTTTGTTTAAGCTCATATATTTTATATCAATAAATTGTTTTTGGAAAATAAAAATTCAAATGTTATTGATTTAATCAAGAGTCGATGATGAGCAAATCTACTGAATATTGTGACACTCTTCAGCTTTCCCATATTAACGCCCCTGGTACTTGGCTGTTGTTTTCGCCCTTACGCCACTCCCACCCTCTTAAGTTTTCAACCCACCAAATGGCTCGAAAACATGATTCACCCCATTCTTGTTGTTGAACCGCCACATTTAGACCACGCCCAATGTTCATGGGCCACTATATAAAACCTCACCCATGTTCATGGACCAGTTTTTAAGACCCCTCCCATTCTCTTGGACCACTTTTTCAGACCCGCGCCCCAGTTTCTTGGAACACTTTTTTAGACTCCTGCAAGGTTCATGGACCAATTTTTTTATTTTTCAAAAAAAATTTCTAAAATAACAAAGTGGTCAAAGAACCTGGGGGTCTGAAAAAGTGCAGCAAAAACATAGGAGAGATCTGAAAAGTGGTCCACGAACATGGGTGGTGTGTTATTTAGTGGTCCACAACCTAAATGTCTCAATTTAGTGCTTCATGCACATGGTAGGGGTACAAATTTAGTGATCTATGAACATGGTTTGGGTATAGGTTGATGGTTCAAGAACGTTGGAGGGGTCTGGATGTGGTAGTCCAAGAACATGGGTGATGTCAATCATGTTGTCGACCCACTTGGTAGGTCGAAAATCTGGGTGGGAGTGACCGGTAAGGGCGAAAACGACCGCGACGCACCTCGGACGAAAACAACGGGGAGCTAGAATGTCGCAATCTTTCGCAGAGTTGACAATTGTCGGGTCTTGATTTAATAAATTAGATATTAAATTATTTTATTTTAATCTTCGCCGCGATTTATTGAGTGGCAGTAGACATTGACAGTGTCGGGGCGGAGTATCCACGAAATTCCACGCAAAACAAAGTTTAGTTTAAACGTGAGAGTCTACAATTGTATTCTTCAAAAAGCAATGTTTTTTCATGAGTTTCATTTTAGCAAGACTTTGAGAAAATGTCGAAGACATTTATACAATTAGTTTCAATATATTTGAGAATACCAACTGCCATAATAGTTACTAATTTTGCTAACTCTGGAATGTCCAATAACCCATCTGCTAGTGATATTTAATTTGAAAAATTGAATACAGTTTCTGGAATGTATTTCCATACTTTCTAAATTCGGGCAAATAACAAACGACAATTTTTCATGAATATATACATCAGGAGGAATGAGCGAAATGCCGATCAAACCGATATTTATAGAGGTAGGTGAGAATTATAGCTCTCGGTTCGACTCGGCTTTTCTCGGCTCTACAGCCGAGCCCAACAGGGCCTGCCAAGATATCTGAAGGGCCGAGACGAAAAGCTGTTGTCAGCTCTAAGAAGCTCTTTTCTAAAACAGCAAACATAACTAAATGCTGATGTGCAATACAATAGTCAGCCACCGGCAATAGCAGCCGGAGTAAAAGCTTCAAAAGTAGCTTTCCATAGGTCGTTGTATGTTTTGTCGCTCGCTATATTCCCTTTTGAAACGCAATATATTATTAGGAGCCTAAAAGCCCAGCCGAGCCAGCATTTCTACACGAAGCGCCGAGCCGAGCGCGCCGTACTTGGTTCAGTTTTAAAACGAACTATTGTGGTTTTGAGGCTTAGAATCCTAGCTCAACATCTTGACCTATTATCACTGCAAAAATAATTTTACGGCTTGACGGTATAAACATTGTACATTTGCTAACATTCATTGTAATGTCTGTAAGCTCCGGTATAGATTCAAGTGTTGTTTTACGTATAGGAGTATAAATGCCTTTGCATCTATATCCCTTGTGGCAAGCTGAGATCGAACAGAACATATTTTCAAATTACCAAATTCCTTGAATATCATCGAGTACTTGTTTTTCTCCTAGGCGTAATTATTTCCTGGTCCTCTTCTTGATGCCCGTCTTTAAAAAACTACAGTTTTAGTTAATTCACATTATCAAAAATTATTATCTTTAAGCCAGCTCGACTGTAGCTGGGATTTCACCACTAAGGGTGCTTAGAATAATTGAACCATCAGAATTTATCTATATACTATTGCTAAGTGACACCTACGCTTGCCTACAGTAAATGATTAGCATGAGGACATTTTATTTTTGAGTTTAGGAATTACGGGGATGAAAAATACTTTTTTTGCCAAATTAATGTTCGGTATTATTAACTAGGCTGAGGACATGTTTATTTTTGAGTTTAGGAATTCCGAGGATGAAAAATACTTTTTGCCGAATTAATGTTCGGTATTATTAACTAGGCTGAGGACATGTTTATTTTTGAGTTTAGGAATTCCGAGGATGAAAAATACTTTTTGCCGAATTAATGTTCGGTATTATTAACTAGGCTGAGGACATGTTTATTTTTGAGTTTAGGAATTACGAGGATGAAAAATACTTTTTTGCCAAATTTTGAATAAAAGTTCATAGGGTAGCTAGCTAGCTGTTAGCGTTATTTTAGAGAGTGTCAAGCACACCATATTAGTTTTACGTTTTTTTGATGGTAACGGTCATACTGTCGGGTCAATTCCCATATAGCCTACGGGGCACCTGTCTAGGACTGCACTGGATACATTCAAGTGCCACTTCCGAATTTATCTTGCATTGTACGTTTTAGAGTCAGAATAAAATGTTTTCAACGATAAAAATTTTTATTCAGTAGTTTACAATATGGAAGTCACCATACTAATACTATACGGTGTCTGCCACACTGTCATGGCAGAACAATAGGATTCCACCGGCACTCTACTGCCAAAATGCAGCAGCTAAGGGTGTTCCTGACACCCTCATATTTTGTATATGGTATAAGTGTCGCTGTCACTGTTTTTACGGTATAGCCTACACTATAGGGGGACAAAAGTTCCAACTGTTGGGGACATTATAACGTGAATCCCGCATAAAAGCAATAAACGTTAAACCAAGGTTAAGAGTACATTGTTTAGAACGAATGCTACAATTTTATTAAATGACCTAAAGGCTCAAATAATAATCTTTACACCCTTTAATACATTCATCATCTATTGTGTTTTTAAGAATCAAACGCGGGTAATGGATCAATCAAAACCGGAAACGCCTTTACAATATTTAACACAAAAATGAATAATATGAAATTAGAGAAAGCTTCAAGGCAGAAACGAAATATTATTCCTATTATTAGCTATTTGAACGACATTTTAAAACAATTTCATTAAAGCTTTTACTAATAATTTTCAAATATGTATATAAAGCTGTTGAATTTTTTGAACTTGAATATTAATGACGTAAATGCGTCGACTAAATAATTGTGGTTTAAATAACCATTATAAATCAAGCAAGAGCTCCTGGTGGGTCCCTGCAGAAGAGTGTTACACTCATGTCACATTACATTATGTATAGGGGTTGCCCTATGACGCTGTCAGTTTTTGAGGCAATTGTACCAATTTTGGAGGGGAACGAATTTCCCATATTTTATCCTGTCTCCCAAGCCACCTTTCATTTTGCCTGCTCAACTTTTTTTATGATTTTCCAACTGTATTATTCTCTTCTCTCAATAAGTTTTGTAGCAAATTTGCTCATTAAAAATTCAGTAATTCTTTTTGATGGATGAATTTGGACCAAATGTTGGGGGACGGGTTGAACAAAACTTATGAAAGTTAGAACAAAAGTTGATGGGTACAGGCCGAAAGTTGGCGTTGCAAAAGCGGAAAATTTGTCTTCGCTATAATGGGACAAATGGTACAAAAAATATACCGTGTCCTCAGTCAACCACAATATTGTAGGGTGACATGACTGTCACAGTCTTGCTCAAGTGTTCATTACGAACCTTTGGTTAATTATTTTGGACCAAGTCGAGCTTAGTACATACGGATCGGTATAAATATTGCTCATGTTACGACCTTTAGCTTAGGCCTAGTATATCGAGCAAGGCACAATCTACACATAGTTTTGGCTCCTCAGCTTCACCTTGACATTAACATTAATATAAATCGATACCGATCGATCGGCTCATGTTACAACCTTTAGGTTAGGCCTAGTATATCGAGCGCCGCCCAACCTGCACAAATCGATATCGATCGATCGGCTCATGTTACGACCTTTAGCTTAGACCTAGTATATCGAGCGCGGCCCATCCTGCACATAGTTTAGGCTCCTCAGCTTGACCTTGACATTAACATTACAATCGATATCGATCGATCGGCTCATGTTACGACATTTAGCTTAGGCCTAGTATATCGGGCGCGGCACAACCTGCACATAGTTTAGGCTCCGCAGCTTCTCTTTGACATTAATATTAATATAAACCGATATCGATCGATTGCAAGCCGCAACATTTGAAAAAGATGTCTTTGACTTTTTGGCCAGGAGATATATTTGAGCATTGCAAGAACCAAGACCCATCAGGAAATGACGACCAGAGAGAACCGGGCTGACTTTCGTTCAGGTCGGGGTTACGTTCACCCGATTTCCAGTCTCAAAATTATCCTCGAAATTCATCATGAATATCCTACGCCGTTTGTCGCTTTTGTCCACGTCGCAGCGGCATTCGATTCCGTTGATCGAACATAACTATTCAACATAATGACCACAGGAGGCGTACCCGCAAAGCTCCATAATGTTATTAAATCACTGTACGCCACATTTACCAAAGTCCGCGTCTATAATGAGGATAGCAAAGCCTTCCTGGAAAAATCTGGTATTGGGCAAGGTCCTACTTGATCGTCCATTTTTTTAACTGTCGACTGCGTGATCTCCCACGAACTTTCATACCGGATAGACGGTGTCATGTACTCATCCATCGAAAGGGCCATTACGGCCTTGGATCACATGGACGACGTAGCACTTTTATCTGAGACCATGGAGAACCTTCAGCTCATGTTAGGAAGAGAGAACGCCTGCCAAGGCGAATCTTTTTGGCTCAGTCACCTGACGAGTGGCAGCGACCACCTGACTGGTTTCTTGAATCGTGGAAACGGACAGTGCTTCGATATATATCGGGTTTGCGTCGATGTACCACTGAAGCGATGGCAATCGAATTTCTTTAGAAAATTGATAAGAAAGGCTGAAGATCGGACGTTGTGGCGGAGTTTGATGTCGAGCGACAGGTTGACCTCTGGATCTCGAAGGGTCAGGTAGGATAGATACATAGATAATATATACATATTGTGACTAATATTTGACAATCCAAGGAAATAAAAACAACAAACTTGGGGTTTGACCCAAAATATGACTTTTTATGCATTTTTCAGTGTCGTGATTTAAACTTGTAGTGGCGCCACTGGCATTCCAATTAAGTCCAATACTATAGAAATTTCGGCGAAGAAGGCTCACTTGTTGCCAAGTAATATATAGTGTCAGCAAAATTCTGACTGATCTTGGTGCCAGAACGTATCCAGATTTCTATTTCATGGGAGGAAGCCGATTTTAGAGTGTCCAAAATTTTTTTATATTCAATAAATGTTCCATTACGTGAAAAAATGTTACACAGCCTTTGCAAAAGTGAAAAACATAGAAAAAATATTTGTAATAAAACAACTGATATTCAGAGGAAACAAATTCAATTCAATTCTACCATTTGTTTATTTTGATTACAAACGAAAATCCACTCCGGAGTTTATCAATATGAAGTTGATATTTTTCGATTGTGTTCTCATGGGGAGGGGGTCGGGCGAAAACGCTGTCGAAGGGCTTTTGCTTCCGAATTATAAGCATTAATAATGAAATTAAAATTTAATAATGCATAATGTTTAATTAGCAATGATTAACACTAGCTAAGTAATTAATTTTGCTAATTCTTTATAAAATCCAAATTATAATAATAATAATTAATTGATTTCTAATTTTGCTCGTTTTGCGAATGCTTCTTAAATGTATCAATACAGATAATATCTGGGACTATCTAGTAAAGATTTCTAAACTTTACTTGTATTACTATTTTAATAAAAGCGAGTGTATTGTATTCTTTCTTACGCATATCATCGGTGGTTCTTGTGTGGGATTTTCATCCGAACGACCATATGTTGGCTCAGTTATACCTTTGTCAAATTAAGAATGGTAGAGAAAACTCGAGATATATATATATAATTGCATATATTTATATCACAGATGTCGAAACTCAGTCAGCGTAGGTGACCGATACTGTCGGTGGTAGGGGAAGTCGTGAGGGAGTAGTGAGTAGACGCCTTACTACCGACATTTTTGTCGATTTTACCCGATTTTTGCCTATTTTACCTCAAATTTTGCTAAAATTTTCCGCGAACGCTGGCGTCGGTTGATTTGACCTTTAGAGAGCATTAACCTCTCTTACACCCTCATCGATACTTATGGTCTATATAGTAAAACAATAAATATCAACATAAAATGTTCTACATCTTGTTCAAGGAAACACGGCTCATCATTCCAGTAGACTATAATTTTAGTGAACCCACCGCTTTCTGAATTACCAACATGTGGGTGAGGCGTATTCCGACACGACGTCAAACTAATACATTTCTTCCCAGTTATCGTGTTAAATCAAAGCTATTCATTCACACACTTTAATAGTACATATATACGATATTTATTATTAAATTTATATACAGTCTTCAAAGAAATAACAACACTCTTCTATACATAGGAAAGAAATGACTAGACTGTCGCCCGAGAACTAAAAAATGCAGTTATATATGCGACCAAAATAACCCTGGTAAGCGTAAAGCGAATCATAATCCTAAAAGCAGTGCTTGATCCGCTAAGCCTAAGTCTAAGCTTAATGCAGTGTCCACACTTCGGTTGATATATGAGATTTTGGAGTATCTGTAACCTGAAATCCGTAACCTCAAATGTCTGAAATGAAATTTACTTAAAGCTGCTTCATTATTTTGTTATCGTATACCCTTTACGCTGCTCCAGGTAACATTGGCCAAACGTACAAGTACTAATCGTTATAGCATTGCTTACCGTGAGTGAGTTCAATGATTTGTATGCACGAATGTATATAATTGATCGAGTGCGATATTTCGAGTTGGAATAACATTTCGAGTCGAATACACCGATAACCTGTGCATATAAATCTTTGAATGCATAGTAAGCCGTGCTACAACAGTATAACCTGTGACAGCACAGCTGTATATTATACATGATGTTACCAATAGTTATCATTACGGTCACTAATATCACAAACTGAAGATATTTTACTCAAAAGTATAAGCTTATGTGTGTTAAGCCTGAAGGGATATCGTGGTGCTTTTCCTACAGTTCGTCTGGATTTCAGGGATTTTAGCACAAAATGTCTCCTCGTAAATTGCGAAAGTGACATTTTGTGCCCACCTACATTTCATAAGGCTGACAATGTTTTTCAATATATTACGCACAGACAAGACGTGCCCTATGACATGCAGATGGATATATGAATTACCCCTGAAAATACAAAGATACAGCACAAACGCACCGTGACATCGCAATAGATTTAACATGCATAAGCAGAGGAGTGTCATGCCCTTCAGTAAAATATCATGAAACAACTTTTGGTTATTAATATGCCTATCATAGGGAAACCAGCTTGGCATATGCTGTATAACGATGCAAAACCCATTACTATAGGTAGGCAAAACTGATTTTATCACTGCCACGTTTAAACGATTTAAACTTTTAAAACCCATGTTACCATATTGAAGCTAGCAGTAAAAACGCCATATCGTTGGTGGCAGTTAAAAGTATTATCATTTCAAAAAAATTTGCCCTAATACATCATTCCATTACATCGATTTTGCTGGACAACAAACACACAGAGACTACAAAACCTCAGTATCTTGAGCATATATTATTAATCAGTTATCTAGTTATGCAAGAAATAACAAATCTAGATAATAGCATATCAATAATCATTGTAATTGCATAGATTTGTAAACACAAATTCGCAGTTCGGGTTGTCCAAAATCTTTGATTGCAACAAAATAGGTACAGTTGTGCCACTGACCAGGTGGATCCAGTGGACGACCGTGGATATGGGGGCGAGTGAGGCTTTTGCACCTACTCGCTTACTACGTCATGGTTCATAATACACCTTGTCAGTTTTCTAACTTATGCGGCGTTCACGTTATAATGTCCCCGCTGTTTGGAACTTTTGACCCCCTGTAGTCGCGACCCTACCGTATAGACAGTCAGGGTGACACCCATACTGTAAATCAAATGCCGAGGGTGTACGACACACCCTTAGCTATTACATTTTTTCTAGACAGTGTCGTACATCCCCTTAGCTACCAATTTCGCGCGAATTAACTATAACGGACACCGTCTGTAGCTAATGCGGTTTATTAGTCAACTGTCCTAAGGAGTTTCTCCTAAATTCTCGATATTTGTATCTAGCCCATATGAACGTTGCTCAAATAATTCCGAACACTGCCAATAAAACAGCCAGAAGACACGGTGTGCCTGACACTGTTAGGAAGTGGTAATACGCGTAACTAGCTACCGCTGAAAAAATTTATTAAAAACATGGGGTGTCTAAGACACCCTGTTGTCAACAGTGTGTCTGACACTGTGTGGTGTACATAGGTTCCAAACGTTGGGGACTTTATAACGTGAACGCCGCATTATTTTCCAATGCAGTATCGGTGATGAATTTCAAATCTGTTTTAAACTCTTGCTTTTGCATGAAAATCTGTTTTAAACTCCTGTTTTAAACCCTTGATTTTTGTATGAAAATATGTTTTAAACTCCTGTTTTAAACTCTTGATTTTGCATGATAATCTGTTTTGAACTCCTGTTTTAAACTCTTGATTTTTGCGTGAAAATCTGTTTTAAACTCCGGCTTTAGACTTTTGATTTTTGCACGAAAATTTGTTTTAAACTCCTGTTTTTGCACAAACAACCGTTTTAAAGTTCTTTTTTGCATGAAAATCTGTTTTGAACTCCTGTTTTTTGCACGGAAACAGTATATTTTGTCGACAACAAAAGCAGCTTTTGTGAAATCAAGCTTCAAGGATTGAAAGTTTTTAACGTGATTTATATGTCACTGTATTAGTAGTCTGATGGGGATGAGGTCAAAAACTCAAAATTTCTAGATCCACGACCAACAGCGAGACCTCGTTCCCGAAATATGTCTCAAATAGTTTGGTCTCGCTAAAAATGGGGATGAGGTCACATGCCAAAATTTTTTAGACATACGACCAAGAGCGAGACCTCATTCCCGAAATATGTCTCAAATATTTTAGTCTCGCCAAAAATTGGGGATGAGGCCACATGCCACACTTAGTCGCACAACCAACAGCGACACCTCGTTCCCGAAATGTTTCCTCAAATAGTTTAGTCTCGCCAAAAATTGGGGATGAGGTCACATGCCACACTTAGTCGCACAACCAACAGCGACACCTCGTTCCCCAAATGTCTCAAATAGTTTAGTCTCGCCAAAAATTGGGGATGAGGTCATATGCCACACTTAGTCGCACAACCAACAGCGACACATCGTTCCCGAAATGTCTCAAATAGTTTAGTATCGAAAAAAATTGGGGATGAGGTCACATGCCACACTTAATCGCACAACCAACAGCGACACCTCGTTCCCGAAATGTCTCAAATAGTTTAGTGTCGCCAAAAATTGGGGATGAGGTCGTATGGCCACATTTAACCCCACAACCAACAGCGACACATCGTTCCCGAAATGTATCAAATAGTTTAGTCTCACCCAAAATTGGGGATGAGGTCACATGCCCACATTTAGCCCCACAACCAACAGCGACACATCGTTCCCGAAATACGTCCCAACGCCTCGCTATAAAAACTGGATGTCTAAATTCGGCGTGGGTACTTTAGCCTGACGGTAAGCCAGTTGTTTAAGTATGACCTATTATTGGCGTCCGACCCGTCTTTACCAAATCGCAGCTGGTCCGTATCGTACTATCTTGTTTCAGTGAGCCATTCTAATTTGAGTTAATACTAAGATAAAAGGTAGATTCCACAAAATATCCACCTTTTGCTGCGGAGTGCAGTCCACCTAAATCTGACACATCTGAAACAGCCGTGAGTTTAGGAAGAAACAATATATATATATAGATATTAAATCAAGAAAACAAAATGAATGACTAAAATATGAATACACTTACTATTTTTCCAAATGAAACAATATAGAATCGCTAGGCCAAAATGAGTGACTTAAATATATTCATACTAATTTTTAAAAGAAACAATACATAATCTATTTTCCAAAGTAAGCGGCTAAAATGTGCATTATATGACTATTTATTCTAAATGAAACAATATTGAATCGAGAAGCCAAAATCAGCGACTAAAACGTGTCCACGAGTGAAATTTTTTTTTCGAAATGGACAATATAGTATCGAGAAGATGAAATCAGATAACAAAATAGGTGCTACATTAAGTTTGTCGAAATGGAACAATATAGCATTAAGAAAAAAATCATACATGCTGAGGCTCCGAGGTCTCATAAGGTAGATAGCCGGGATCGGCAGGGAGGTCGTCTCATGAAGGGATAGAGGACCCGGGGAAGGTCATCCACGGATACTGCAAAAAGTTGACGACCTTTTCGCCAATAGACGATGCATTTTTGTCAATTTTACAACTATTTTTATCAATTTTCAACCCTTTTTTACCAAATTTTGCTAAAACTTTCCGGGGGTTTCTTGCGCACGGTGGGACAGGGAGGGGCGGGGCAGGGTGGGGGGTTTGCGTAGCATCGGAGGTGCGGAGGGGTAGGGGTACCCTCAGGGGTCGATCTGGGCGTCGGAAGGAAGGTGGGGGCGAGGCCTCAGGAGGTAGCCCCTCGAACCCTGCTTCCGCATGTATTACTAAAATTTATTGACTAAAATGTGTACCTCATTACGTTTTTGTAATAGAACAACAGAATTCAGATGTCAAAATTAGTGAAGAAGCACGTAGTAGAAAAATTTATAATTTAAAACCTACAAGGAACATTCCGTGAGGTGACATTATTTAGCTCCAGATTATGATATTGTCGTTGGTCAAAATTTTATATCAACTAATTAAACAACAAAAACCCTTGCCCAAGATAATCCTGAGGACATAAAGATTCAAGTGAATTCCGCGTTACTCACCATGATATACCTACTATGCCGATGCTTTGGTATATACACCAATAGAAACCGCATGAGTATTCACAAGGACAACTCGTGTGCATTTTTGATCCCGAACCCTATGCTATGGAGCTCCTTCTGGTCCACTCTTCAATATTAAAAATGCTTTCACGCTTCTGAAAATTGTACGTCTTTTAAAAAACCAAATCATCATTTAGGGATGAGATTTCTTGTTGACTCGATTGATTTTCGCTGCTCAAGCCGCAAACTTGTTAGTTTTTCTTTATCGTCATCAATCTCGTTACGAAAATGCTGAATTAGTGTTGGAGTGATAGGAGGATAACTGGATTCGACGGCTGGTGTCGGGTAATTGATGGCAGTTGTTGAATATTTAGCTACGATGTGATTGTTTTCAAGACGAGATGAAACTCCGGCACCAGGGATCTTCGAGTAGCAACGTGATAAAGTTTCGCGACTAGTATCAGTAGTTCCTGCACGCTTTAGCTGTGCTTCATCGCTACAATAATCATTGTATGATCGTTCCAAATCAACGTCAGTTACTTCGATAGCAGGAATTGAGGATGCCCACCGACCGACTTCAACAGCAACTGGAGAAACTTTCCATTTTCGATTTTGGATTAGCTTTCTTGCCCGACCTAGTGTTCGTAAATGTTGATGAGGCTGAACTTCAGGTTGTCGTGTTTCGCTAAGACCCAACGGTGGTGAGCGACCGTCCTTACCGGAGCCAATACGTGCAGCTGATAAACCACTGCTTGTAGTTGGAAAAATATTCCCGTCAGCCGTTCCATCTTCGCTGAGGTAGTTATTGTTATAATGACGACTTTGTTCACTTCCAGCTGCTTCATTATCGCTGAATGTTGTGGTTAATGCTGATGCTCTGATATTTTTTCGGTCAACATCCCGAGTTTTCCATATATCATATCCACGACTGTGGTTTTTCGTAGCGTGCTTTGGCGACTGATCGTCTGTTTTAAAATTAGTCTCGTTGCTGTTATTATTCTCCCTATCTCGATAATTTTCCAAGGTTGGGATTAGCGATTTGCTTCGTCGTTTCGATGCCGTCGGCGGTAATTGTAGTTGGTTCGCTTTATTTAGTTGACTGCTCGGAATTTTAGTTGATGATTTTGTTTCGTAAGGACGACGATTTTCATTTTCATAATCAATTTGATTCGTGGAAACTTTTTTTTCACCAACAATCTTCGAACAATCTTCAGCTTCTCCTTCATGACTGCTCTGTTTACTGTCGTTACCACCCGACAACAAGCTATTTGTATTCAGTGTTTTGGAGTTGTACAATTTGGTTGCTTCATCAATAATTGTGCTCCAAGATCTACTATTCAGATTGCTGCTGTTGGTGATTTTGACAATGTTCGATGACGCTTCATTAACATCTTCCGATAAGTTACATCTACCGATAGAGTTGCTGTTGCTGCTACATATCTCATTTATACCGGTATTCAAATGAGCAACATAATTATTATTATTATTATGATGTTCTCTTTTACGGTCAACGGTCCGATCTGGGAGCTGACCATTTTTTTCTGTTCTATACCCGTCGAACATGCCACTTTCAAGTTTTGTAAGAGTGATACTATAATTATTATTATCAATAGTGTGGTTGGTTGCTGTCGATGTATACAGGCTTTTTGATACTGGCTCATTGTGGGCATCATAATTGCTAGGGTTCTTTTTATTTCGGTTTGTAAAAAGATTACGTCCCGTTCCACGGGTTATATTCAATTTGTTTACTCCGTTTTTAACAGTTCGTTTGTGTCCGTTTTTGCCGTCGCTACGCTGACTACAATTGTCGGGATCTTCGGTTTCGCTATCGTAGCTATCGCACTCGGTTGGCGGTAGTACGAGCTGGTCGACCGATAAATCGACAACACCGACCGCTTTCGAGTCCCCATGGTACGACCCGCTGCAAGCTCCAAAATGCATCGCCAAAATAGCATCTTCGATCGGGCTCATTCGACGGTTTACTCGCTGGGAACGCGGAGGTGAAACTGGTGACGCCGATAGAGGTGTAAGTGAGTCCGATGGGGTTTGACAACCGTTACCACCACTGAAACCAGAGCCACCACCGCCACCGCTATCGCCTTGTGCCCCTGACTGAACTGACGTACTGCCGGTGGTTCGGCTATTATCAAATGAGCGAAAAACTAGCTTCGAAAACGAAAACTCAGATGCAGTTGATGCAGCCGAAGACGACGACGAGTGATTTCGCATGATTTCGCCGCCACATTTTAACTGTCCACCAAGATTTGAAGCTGCATGCCAAGCGATGCCATTACCGGTGTAGTTGTCGTGTTGTTTACCAAGCTCGGCCTTGTTATTATCGTCAGTATAGTTAATCTAGAGTCAAAGAAGAAAAACAGCAAATATAATAATAACGCGGTTACAAGACTAATGTAGATTCCACAAAAAGGCGCTGAAAAAATCGGGCAGTTGTATCTCTATCGACAAAACCACAATTTCATACGGCTATCTGTGCAGCTTTTTCATTATTTTTTTACAACCAGCTTTTAGAAATCTTCAGCGGCACAAATACCGGAGAGATGGGGACCCTTCCTCCAGAATGTCTATTCCTCGTACCCCTACAATGGCCATTCGTCGTTCCCCAAAATGGCCATTCGTCGTTCTCCCGGAATGGCCATTCGTCGTTCCCACAGAGTGGCCATTTCTCGTTCCCCCAGAATGGCCATTTCTCGTTCCCGCAGAATGGCCATTCCTCGTTCCCCCAGAATGTTCATTCCTCGTTTCCCAGAATGGCCATTACTATTTCCCCTAGAATGGCCATTCCTCGCCCCCAGAATGGCCATTCCACGTTCCCTCATAATGGCCATTCCTCGTTCCCTCAGAATGGCAATTCCTCGTTCCCCCAGAATGGCCATTCCTCGTTCCTCTAGAATGGTCATTCCTCGTTCCCACAGAATGGCCAGTCATCGTCCCCAGAATGGGCACTGCTCGTTCCCCCAGAATAGCATTTCCTCGTTCCCCCACAATTGCCATTCCTCGTTCCCCCAGAATGGCAATTCCTCGTTCACCAAGAATGGCCATTCGTCGTTCCCACAGAGTGGCCATTCCTCGTTCCCCCAGAATGGCCATTCCTCGTTCCCCCAGAATATTCATTCCTCGTTCCCCAGAATGGCCATTCCACGTTCCGTCATAATGGCCATTCCTCGTTCGTTCAGAATGGCAATTCCTTGTTCCCCCAGAATGGCCATTCCTCGTTCTTCTAAAATGGTCATTCCTCGTTCCCACAGAATGGCCAGTCATCGTCCCCCGGAATGGTGATTCCTCGTTCCCTCAGAATGGTCATTCTTCGTTTCCCCAGAATGGCCATTCCTCGTTCCCCCAGAATGTTCATTCGTCGTTCCCTAGAATGGCCATTCCTATCTCCCCTAGAATGGCGATTCCTCGTTCCCCAGAATGGCCATTCCTATTTCCCCTAGAATGGCCATTCCTCGTGCCCCAGAATGGCCATTCCACGTTCCCTCATAATGGCCATTCCTCGTTCCTTCAGAATGGCAATTCCTCGTTCCCCCAGAATGGCCATTCCTCGTTCTTCTAAAATGGTCATTCCTCGTTCCCACAGAATGGCCAGTCATCGTCCCCCAGAATGGCCATTCCTCGTTCCCTCAGAAGGGTCATTCTTCGTTTCCCCAGAATGGTCATTCCTCTCTCGCCCAGAATGGCCATCCCTACCACAAATGGCCATTCTTAGTTCACCCAGAATGTTTCATTCCTCCTTCTCCCAATCGGCCATTACTATTTCCCCTAGAATAGCCATTCCTCGTGCCCCAGAATGGCCATACCACGTACCCTCATAATGGCCATTCCTCGTTCCCTCAGAATGGCAATTCCACGTTCCCCCAGAATGGCCATTCCTCGTTCCCCCAGAATGGCCATTCCTCGTTCCCACAGAATAGCCAGTCATCGTTACCCAGAATGGCCATTCCTCGTTCCCTCAGAATGGTCATTCTTCGTTTCCCCAGAATGGCCATTCCTCGTTCCCACAGAATGGTCATTTCTCGCTCGCCCAGAATGGCCATTCCTCGTTCCCCAGAATGGCCATTCCACGTTCCCTCAGAATGGCCATTCCACGTTACCTCAGAATGGTCATTCCTCGTTCCCCCAGAATGGTCGTTCCTCATTCCCCAGAATGGCCATTTCTCGTTCCCCAGAGTGACCATTTCTCGTTCCCCCAGAGTTGCCATTTTTCGTTCCCCCAGAGTTGCCATTCCTCGTCCCTCCAGAATGGTCATTACTCGTTCCCTCAGAATGGTCATTCTTCGTTCCCCCATAATGGCCATTTTTCGTTTCCCCAGAATGGCCATTCTTCGTTCTCCCAAAATGGTCATTCTTCGTTGCCACGGGAAGTCCGCCAAGTTGATCACCCCAATTATTTGCAGTTGAAGCTCTTGGAAATTTCTGGCTCTTAATGGTTATTAATGGCATAAAACTGTAATCTCTTGCATACAGTAGAAAGAACGTTTATTACATTTTCTAGCATTAGCTATAGGAGAGTTTTGCATTGAAAAAAGACGTAAAAGACAAAAGTTTTTAACGCGTAGTTTTCGTATGTGACTAAAATTTCTTACGACCACCTGCAAAAATCAATATTGTTTATCAATCAAAAATATTTGATATTTGCAAAAATCAAAAATCAATATTGCTGCGAGAGAATAGAGTCCAAATAGAAAACAAATGTAATAAAAGTTGTTATTAGTACGATACGGATTTTAATACCGGTGGCCGATGTTCTAACGCTCGCTTCAGCTAATAAAAACACAAGCTCCACTAAAAATATTCTTAATCGTTAGCGAGCGAAAGGGCAATAATGTGTTTTCAGAGACTTTAGGGTATTTAAATAAGCACAACATGACTTAAACTCGGGCCAAGTAACCCTGAGGGTCGTTACGTTATAACGTTAGAAAAAAGACAGCTTGGAGTGGGAGGTTCGGGTGCGGTCAACCCCCCGACTCTAGCCTTAGTGTATGTCTTATATAAGAACATAAGTTTAGGCTAAGGCTTTAGGCTTAGTAAATCGAGAATGGCATGGCCTACGTTACATTTGCGCCCCTCACAGTTACTTTGGCCCAAAATTCTCTATAGTATTAATGTAACTAGTGTGTAAAAATTATATAAATTTGGGTGTTACACAATAAACTAGGATTGAAAAATTGAGCTCGTTGTTGGTAGAGCAGATAAATTCTTGCTTAAAATTTATCAATGGACCCATCTTAGTTTTGAAGTCATCTGAACCAAATGGCTATGCGAACCTAGACAACTATATTTTAGAACAAAGTCTAACATAGACCGAAAATCGTGGTTGGTAGAGCAGATGAATTCTTGCTTAAAATTCATCAATGACCCATCTTAGTTTTGAAATCATCTGAACCAAATGGCTATACGAACCTAGACAACTATATTTTAAAACAAAGTCTAACATAGACCGAAAATTTTAGTCTAACATAGAGCGAAAATCGTGGTTGGTAGAGCAGATGAATTCTTGGTTAAAATTTATCAATGGACCCACATTAGTTTTGAAATCATCTGAGCCAAATGGCTATACGTACCTAGACAACTATGTTTTAGAACAAAGTCTAACATAGACCGTAAATTTTAGTCTAACATAGACCGAAAATCGTGGTTGGTAGAGCAGGTGAATTCTTGCTTAAAATTTATCAATGGACCCATCTTAGTTTTGAAATCATCTGAACCAAATGGCTATACAAACCTAGACAACTATATTTTAGAACAAAGTTTAACATAGACCGAAAATTATCAGTGGATCCATCTTAGTTTTGAAATCATCATTATGGGTCGTTTAGGCTAGCATCTGAGTTCTCTTTTTGCAATTGAATACAAGAAACCCAATTTGTTCGGTCATTTTAAGTACATCACAATAAAAAAACAATTATTATTGTATATATAAGCTAACTTTGAAACTAGTAATATTTTTATCTACTACACTAAACTAACCTGTAAAAATGTTGAAAATTTATATCCCAACTTTGTTTCTAGTAGTCGAATGATGGCTCCAAATATCAGAGCCAAAATACCTTAAATTCAAAAGATAACCAAAAAAATATATAATAACAAAAAAACGAAATACAAACCGAGATCAAACCAGTCCTTTAGTCCCGGGAAACTCTGTCTACCTCTGTAATAACAGTGCCAGACTATAGCTAAACTACTAGTGAAGCTGGCTTGCGAGCCAGAATACGAGTGGTGAGAACAATTCCCCAAAGTCTGTTGTAGAAAGCACACACAAACAAAGCCTACACACAGTACGCAGGTGCAGCATTATATAAACCGTGAGTGATGAGTCATAGTTACTTCAATAAAACCCTAAATTGACCGTGAAAAGAACGTTAAAGAATTCAAACCGACACTTGAGAAAATTCTCATTTTTTATACCAAGTATGAAGCAGAAGTGCGAGAAATATTTGCCACACAATATTTTTGACACTCGCAATGGGTTTGTTGACCCAGAAAACCCCATATAAGACACTAAAAGCAACAAAAAACACACATTTAGGTGCATTTCCCACGACTTTTCACCAAATATGAAATTTGGCGCCAACTATAAGCTTATAGACTCCAGATTGGGAAGTAGTTGAAAAACTTATTATATATCAATGCAAAGCCCTGGTAAAGCTACATAGAATAGGCCTCCTAAATCGACCATTGCGGTTCGAATGCCCAACCGTTATCGAGATCTAGGTGCGACAGACACACACAGACACACGCAGATGGGACCTCCTCAACCCCCTTCCAGAGCCAAAATTGAAAATTCTCGTTCCACTCGGTCGCACTCGAATTCAATTAAATCTAAGAACAATTATATTAATAGGTTTCTGTAGATATGCATTAAAGAATG
>JASANE010011423.1:0-32351 GCA_030248225.1 Trileptium ribeirensis
TACTGAGTCTACAACAAAAGTAATAATATTCTGTGCATATATTCTAATAATATTGACATGCCGACGGGAACATGATGTCGTAGTCGTACGAAAAAATAATGCCGTAGCTAGAGCCAAATTGGTTACTTAAATAGCATATAGCCGATGCTTATGCTTTCATGGGATCAGATGAATGTGTTCCTAAGGCAAACTTACGTTATTATGGCCCAAGTAAAGTTATAACCAAAATACTTCGTTTTAACTTACTATCGCAATTTTCAGGTTGTGAAGTAGGAAATTTTTCCCGAGTGATGCAAAGCGATGCAGCCAAATCGTCAGCCGTATGCTTATTATGATGTTGAAAAAATATATGCCAACGTACCTCTGAGAAAAAAGATTTTGATCCTTCACTGAACAAATTGAAAACGCCCTGACTACCAAATTGCTTGTAAAATTTACTGAAAAAGAAAATTTCCAATAATCTTTACTAATACTTGTATAAATACCAAAGAACTATCGCTATATGTAACGCAAATATACATACCGCTCGAACAAATAACTAACAAATGAAAAGGATGTTAAGATTAAACGAAACATTGCGATTTAGTTTTTACTTTACTCATGACGCTGAATTTTGCAAAAGAGGTAACGTTAAATCAGCAAAATCCGGGAATATCAGTAACACAAAAATATTTTATACTTACGCACGAACAATATCCTCAGGGTAAAAAATTGACTTTGGCTTCTCAGGTAATAAAGTGAAATCTTCGAAACGACCATCTAATTTGGGTTCATCTAGAGGTGGAAACGCGACGTAACACATCAGACCACAAAGGGCGATTTTCGAAATTTAAAGCACCAGCCTTAAGAAGGCCATTGACTCTAAAATAGTTTATCAAATACCTCAAAATCATCAATATAAGTTATACAATTTAAATGCTTTAGAAACTACAGTACACTTGCAGAACAGTTTTGCTAATTATCGACAAGATAAAGAAAATATTGGCTCACTCCGACCAAAGATTTTTATCAAATCAATTTTAACTGTCGCAATAATCAATACAATATAAAACGTACTATCGACACATTTTCGATAAAGGTGCAATGTCCACATTTAACCAATCTTGAAAAATTGTAGTACAGTGCAATTTCCAATGTAATCAAATTTTAAAACTGTAGTATACTGTATCACTGTCAATATATAGTGCAATGGTGTTCAGTATAGACAAACTGACCTGGAGAGGACTATGCCCAGCTCTTCAACACAACAAAGAAGAATATTAACTCAATCTAGCCAATGAACTTCTATCAAAACAATTTCTACTGTTGAAGCAATCAATACAAAACAAAACAAGCCTCGACACATTTTCGATAAAGGTGCAATGCCCACATTTAATCAATTCTGTAAAACATCAAAAGGTACACCTGTGAATATACTACAATAGCGTTCAGTATAGCCAGACTGAACTGGAGAGGATTGTTCCCAGCTGCTCAATACGAGACTGTGCCATAAAAATAATGGCGAACGGCACAAGTTCGAAAAACAACGCGATTGCGATATTTATGAAGCCAACAATCCGTAGACTTTATTAAAATTAATTATCAACGTAGAACGGAACTATTATCTCCCTTAGGATTACCAATACTAAGCACGCGGACAGACAGTTGCATCTTTGCATGATTTACCGCTATTTGACGAAACTCCACTCGCTCAGCACGATCCATCCTATACAATAACATGCAATTTTTAACTAAATATTCCAATCCTACAAGTCACAGGGCCTGCGCGTAGCTCTGCAATAGGTGGTATCCTTAAGAAGACTCTCCCGATGTGCAGACACTGATACGATCGCTCTGTAAAGATCTCTGATGTAAATGTATCACAACCAACTCGGATTTGGATAATATATAATGACGTTATATATATTATGGAGGTCGCATATAAATGACAAATTCAATACCCATAAAACTTTAAATATTAGGGCTAAGTCTACATAATAAATTTCTTTATTGCAAGTTTTAACATGTTAAAAATGGTCCAATTTGGCTCAAAATTTCACAATACACAGGTCAACAAATCATATAACTTCGTCTCGATAGCGCCTTTTTACGGAATATAAGAAATGCACAAAAATCACACAAAATTTTGCCGTAACCTTATGAACTGTCTATGATTCCTGGTATCCATGGAATATTCCACAAGTCTACAGAAGGAAACTAAAGCATGATAAAGCAAGGTGGCTGGGTGAAGTTTTCATAGCACAGTCCTAGCATAGACAATAGCGATAGTCCATAGTATAGCAAGACCTTGGTCCACATATATACTATAATTTAAAATACATTGAGCACAACTATTTACGCAAGGTATCAAAAGATTCTAAGAGCACACTTCGCGTCAAAACATATGGATATTATAACCCGCTGTTGGCACTGCTATGAAATAATGATTTTATCAGGGTAAAAATACATGGGTTCGCTGAAAGACGCCAATATTATCCTTTACTACGTGAGTTTGGGGTTCGATAGAACTTCGGCTATTCGCAGTAACGATTTCCGCTCGTTTGTCATGCCTTGCGCTTTAATTCAGAAGTATGTTCCAATTAAACCGTCCAACTCGGTAAAAGAATATGGATTACGTAGAAGTACTTAGCGTAAGTTTGCTACCATAAATTGCCTCAAGCACCAGCCAGTGCGCTTGTAAACTTTGTAAATCAGTCTACATTAAAGTAAAATTACGTTATCTGCAACGCAGCCAGAAACTGCTTTCTTGGCACCGATCTGTATTTATTGAAACTGTGCAGTATCACAGTTTGTCTTATTTATAGCATTCTGATTAGAAAGATGATAATTATCATCTAACTGACGGACACTGTTTGCATATCCGGAGCCTAACCAGTCCTGAACACTGACCAGAAATTTGCCTTCGAGTATTATTTTCTCTTAGAACCATATAAACCAATAACTTCAAGCTTCCTCAGAACATGTAACAAAAAATATATCTAACTTCACTACGCTGCTATTGACCACGCCCTAAAGTTAACATGGAGTGGGTTTTCATAAGTTTACTAACAAATTTTACGTTAGATTAAAGCTTGTAAAATTTTTCAAGGAACTAAAATGCTACATGCGAATTTCACTTCAAAAATTGTCCCACTTCGCTAAATTGTCAGATCACCTCCAAATTTGTATTGGCCGATAGTTGCTTATTATCTACAAATTTCGCAACATACAGCAAAAATAAAACGTGATTTTCCAGACGCAATTAGCTAGCCCAATGAGGATTGGCTAGAGCCAGATCATACATGTTGTCAGGCATCAGATAAATGGCCAAAAGATGAACTAATAGTAATTTACACTGAAAGGAATAAACATCACAGGGTTTATGATACATTTTTGTGTCGTTATCACTGACAATTTACGCAAGATTGAATACAATCCCAGTTCTGCTAGTATTAAAAACCATATTGTTCGACAAAAAAGATAGCTTGCCACACCTATGCGACAGTTTCCTACTGTCATAACAGACGACCACTTGCAGGAGCTAAGTATTCGCAACTACCGTAAGGATTTTAGTGCAATAGTAATTGGAAAAATTTCTGCATGATTGAATTATGCTTTTACTAGTTTGGGCTGTTAAGAGCTGGTTGTTACGCCAATGGCCCAAACAATTTTTAAAATGCAATTTTGCGGTAGCTAATATAATTGCTAATTATATATATAGATAGGCATAAAGATTCAAGCTTTATTTTCAGGTATCCTTAAATTTTTATGGTAATTTTAAATTCGCTGACCTAGGCGCTTAGTGTATTGCGAGTGCTTAAATAATTTTATTACGAGCGAGGCAACCAAACATATCCAAGCGAAATTTGAATATCATCTTTGATCGAGTTTCCCACGAACTATAACAAAAATTTGTGATTATAATGAGTAATGCATGTTGCAAATAAAGTTTGGTTTATCAATACACGAACTTGCGTATGAGCATAGTCTAAAAATTTAGGTATTTAACATAACTGCAATATCTCAAGTATTGCCGAACAAAAACAGTATGTATTAAACTTTAGTGACATTACCTTCTTCAGTGAAACATGTTACATATAGTAAACTGCAAATAAAATCGCTTTAGAAATAAAGCTCACAGCCCATTATATTAAACCTTGAAACAATCCAAGAATAAATTTATTTAGCTTCGAACAAACACTGTCAAACCTTCAGTTCAATAAAGGCCACACAGCCGAAGACCTGTAACTAGCTTAGTGAAGAAGCAGCAACACAACTTCATATTACATGCTGTAGTTACAAAGTTGCTTGTCGAGCGGCCAACTATATACATGAATGTTTATGAAAATAGCGACATTCGGCATGAATATATATACTTTGTGACAGAAACCCATGCCAATTTCAAAATTATGCAAATATCTAAATCATTAAAATGAAAACAACATGTAAATAATTAGTATTAATATGTTCAACGACAAAATCATTTTGCTACTCAAAAATAGATTGACATCTAAATCGAAAGAATGTGAATCCCGGTCAAAAGTTCTGCTATAACAGTATATTTAGTGCGGCATTAGTACAGCAGTTGCACTGACGATATTGTTAATCCACAAACAGACGAAATTCGCTAATATTAATAACAAGGCTTAGAGTAATGCACAGTTCACAAAGAAAGGTGTGCACTTACTCGACATCGTCAGCACGTATGTACATGTGTGTATGGAAACATTACATTCTATAGTATGTAAGAACCTTCGTGAGTTGTTACACAAAACGGGTTTTGTGTAACTTTGGTACGTTGTTACGCATAAAGCGTTTGTATGTAACATTGCTAATGTCCTTACGTGCACTCGCAGCTTTATAACAACAGTCAAATGTTGTTACGAAGTCTCATCCGTATACACTCAAAGTCCGAGTTCTAAGGTTATGGTAGTAGTCTCAAGGTGGTCGGGAGGCCGCTTTTCGGCCTCCAGGCGGGTCAGCGGGTTGGCGGGAGGTGCGAACGCAGAGATGCCTCCCGTTGGACGGAGGTTATCGGCGGGATAGTCCCCTTCTCCGCCTAAAAGCATGTATAGGAGTTAACCATGAATATACTAATATTTGATTAAAGCCAGGGCGTAATTGCTAGTTGCCAGAATAACGCGCCCATCTCTTCAAAAATTTTTGTTACATACGACATGTCGTACGTAACAAAAGTTTTTAGGGTAGATGGGCGCATTATTCTGGCGGTGAAATCTGAGTAGTTGAATATGTAATCTAGCGAGATGTGCACATCCATAATGAGTAACAACTTGCTAAATGAACCGAATAGCAGCCATCTTGCTTGAATAGCTTAGGACATATCCTTTCTCACTGCGCCTTTAGGGACTCACAACGTGATATTCTCAGGGGGGACTCAGATATTGCAGTATTCGTGGATTATTGGTCGCACGGGCCCATACAGAAACCTATGGCCCAAATCGAGAGCTGCATAGTAAAGCATTATATACGGTCTATGTAGACTTATGTACTCTATAAGCTGAACCCATTTTGACTGAGATATGTGGACCGGCTGTCGAGATAAAAATAAATAATTTCATTTTTCGGGCCCCTGGGCGACCCCACAGGTGCAACATCGGTCCGTTTTTTTCGGTGATGTTGGAATCGTGCTTGACGCGTAGCAAAGGGCACAAATTTCAAGCTTACAAATTAGCTATCGCGTTAGTCTAAATGCCCAGCAATACTATTCTTTAATAGTGAAATTCGACATTAGACATTTTAAAAGCCTCAATTAAAGATTGTCAGCAGTGGGATTGCGTCATAGCTGCTAAGCTGTCATAGAGTAGATAACTTTTGATGTAGTCTTTCTAAGCTCATTTTTAAATTTCTACGAACTAGTGATTTTAGTTTGTATTGTCAGCAAAGAAGGTAGTGGTTTCCAAACGAAATCATCCTTGTTGCAAAAATATGCTTTCATACGGTAGTTCTAAACGTAGGCTTTATCAGTTTACGCTTGTCTAAACACAAACACTTTAAAAATTTCAAAAAAATCGGCCAATTGATCCTAATGCTTGTAGTATTGTCATTACGAAAATTTATATCGACTTGATTTTAATGTTTAGAGTTATCATTGTACTGAAACAATGTATATATCAACTATATTTAATGCATAGATTCCTGAGTGTATCAGTAATAATATATTCCACACTGCCCTGAAAAGGAGAACTCTGCGAAACTAATCTACAATCGCACATGAGCGCGGACGCAAATTTGGCACCAGTTATTGTGCACTAGGCACTCTATAATAATCATCCTCCGCAGGAAATTTTTAAACAATACTGTATGAAGTGTGTTACATAAATAAAATTTAAAACAATCAATCTTAAGCGGTCATCCGGTGAACTAAAATAAGCACATTGAAAATGCACAGCATTCACATTACGTCGATTTCCAATGCCAAGAAATAACCGGTTCAATGGAAACATCCAGAGAACACTTTTTAAAGCTATTTATAGACTGATTGTAATAGAAACCAATTTCTAGCAAAGACAGATCATTGAAAAAACATTAAAAATTTTTCCAAAAAATTACAACTAAACATTTTGAAAAGTTAAAACTACATAACATCATGACTTATTTTTACAAAACTCTGCCTAGAGCAAAAACAAAAATTGTAGTCAAATTGATCATGTCCCCAAATCAAATATCGTGCCGTAAAAATTACTATACAATAATCGAAAACTCCAATAACTGAAATTTCGTTTAATCGAAATCGATCGAAATTTCCTTTAGTCAAAACAAAATTTTCCAAAATTAAAATTATTTAACATGATAATCGATATCGTAAGAAAATCATGTTTATCTTAAAATCCGTCGATTTCAATTATCGTGACTATTAGTCCAAAATCCAAAAACATAGCTATATAAAAATTTCAACACGATTCTCTATATTTATAGTAGAAATCTCTGCGACTCTGTGTTACAGGAAAACAACAAAATAAAGCAACGTTACACCGTTCAACAGTGTATAATGTTCAGTACTCGCTACAATTTACTGCAGTCTACGAACGTGCAACGCACGACTAGCTAATTAACGAAAAGAGTTATACTATAATTTCATAAATAATATATATATTTTCCTACGAGCAGGTCCTGAGCAAACAACGAGCTAACAGCGAGCGAGCAGCAGTCAGTAATTATGGCGAGTACTGTTTTAGCTCCTAAATAAACATCAGCATTCCAGCGCTAATATTTGTGTTTGACTCGCTTGTATATATACACCCTCATTTGTACCAGTACATACGTTTGATCAGTACGATGAAAACATAAATATTTCAGAAAATTTCGTTTCGTTCGGCAACGAAGCAAAAGTTCTTGTCTTTCCAAGCTCTACCCCTTGTTGTGAGTATTTCCCCATCCACGACGATGATCTGAAACAAATTCCAGAATAGCGTGATAAAAACTTAACCGGGTCTACGACTAAAAGTTATGAATCTCCTCGAAATCTGCCATTACGGAAAGTACTTAAGTCCTCAAAATAAACCATTATTGTGTTAAAATTAAGTTGTTATATCTGTGGATGGACCTAAATCGTATTACGAGAGAGCTGAACACTAAAAATATAATTTCTATCCCATAGAATGGTCATTAAAATCTCAAAATAGAACACACAATGAGACTAGTATCCAATTTATCTCCTTTGATGTACCTACATCGTATGGGAGGCATACTAGCCAAATAATTTTGACCTCACGTCGATAGGCTTATTAGCTTACTTTTTGGTAATTACCCTCATTAGTTACTTTTGGGGTTATATGTAAGTGCAGTCACGGACAAAAATAAGTGCATAAAAAGCGAACGCGAACGAACATACGCACAATTGAACGAACGAACGCAAACGTAAACAAATTTGTCGTATTTTAGAACAAATTTTTTACGTTCGTTCATGAACGAACGGAAGCGCAAACGAACGTTATAACGTTCGTTTATAAACGAATGCTGTTGCGTTCGTTTTTTTGTGAACTTATTTCTGTCCGTGGGTGTACTTACGTTTTCAAAACAAAGCTCACAAACCACCTAAATAACAACAATTTTCCACGTTTTAAACTAAAAGGGCCGGACATAACCAATATTATGGTCACTGCCAGAAGCAAGTTTGCAGTTTACGAGCAAACAAACTTCGACTGAGTATCCATCCCTTCTCAAACAACAAGATATAATTTTTTGGGACACATTTCGAGCAAAAATAAGTAATTTACCGTAATAACTGATTCCATTTTTTCATTTAAAATTTCGATCACATTTTACTGGTACAATCGAAAACCATTACAAAAATGTGTAACACATTCGAACACTTCCACCAGGTCTTTCGAATACACTGCGAACAATGCAGCTTCCGAACTAACACTGAAATCTCGAATGAACATCGAACTAACAGGAGTAATTTCTGGTAGAGACTATACGTTTTGAAATTTTGTGCTTTTACCGGATAGTCCGAAGGCTATCGGATCGCCATTAAACAGTAAATTGGACCTAGATCCACTTATAAGATTATTAGCTTGATGCTAAAACATAATTTATAGCTCAACCGACACCATCTGATAAAAAATAACTCGACCAAATCATATCCCAAATACAGTTAAGGTCAGAAATAAGAGCATGTGGTTCGCGAAAATTTAATGTAAAAAAATCAAATTGATTTAAACATTTTGATTGGAAACAGTGCGTACATAAAGCCCCCGTGCTAGCACAATTAAAGCCGAGCAATAACTCATAATGATTCAACTATATGATTTTCGTTGTTTTAATTGCAAGTCAGAGCCACACACGAAAATAATAATTACCGTAAATAAACTGGTAATGCAGAAAGTAACGTCATAAATTAGAATTCTCCCCTTACCATCTTTGTATTCATCCCAGTCGCGAGCATCTTGTAATGTCTTCACGTCATCTTGTTCAGTTTTTGGTTCCTTTCCCTCAGCTTCTGTGTCAATTCGATCTTCGTCGTATGCCGCACCGGGAGAAACATGTTTTGCCCTGAAGGTACAGTCACAGACAAAAATAAGTGTGCAAAAACGAAAGTAACAGTGATGATTTGTACATGAATGTGAAAGCGTTTGTTTATGTTTACACTCGTTCATATTTCGCGCTGGTTTTTTACGCACTTACTAAATTGTCCCTTGCTGCATAATACTATGAAGTATAGCAAAATTTCTATATATTCAGCGACGAACGAAAAAGACTACCGCATGATTGACCATGATTAGACGGAATATAAAAACGGAGATAATGTACTTCTTAAAGAAAAATAACACCGAAAATTATCGTTCATCAGATCTTATCAGTTGTTTAAGAACATCAATGACGTCGAACGCAACAACGAATTTCTGCATATCACAGTGGTTGACGCATGACGCATCACTTATTGACCATAAGTGAAGCCATACACGATACAACCAACAGACCTCATCCAATAAAGCATATCTATAAATACTGCAGAATTAGTCGTCGCAAATTCGATTCACATTCACGTTGCTACTGATCAGCACTTGAACAAGTTGTATCATTAGGTCTCCATGGAGGTGTACTTGGTGTCCTACTCACAGGCTAAAGAGACCATACCACTATTCCCTATAATTGTTCCGCCACGAAGTGTCACGAGGTGAGTTTATTTTGGCCAGTAGCACTCACTAGGGTCCGACAATCCCTAGAAGTTTAACGTCGGATCCTAACTGCAGAATTAGTCGTCGCAAATTCGATTCACATTCACGTTGCTACTGATCAGCACTTGAACAAGTTGTATCATTAGGTCTCCATGGAGGTGTACTTGGTGTCCTACTCACAGGTTAAAGAGACCATACCACTATTCCCTATCATGGTTCCGCCACGAAGTGTCACGAGGTGAGTTTATTTTGGCCAGTAGCACTCACTAGGGTCCGACAATCCCTAGAAGTTTAACGTCGGATCCTAACTGAGACAGGCGGAGGTCAAGATGGTCATCCATTATCTTTTGCCGACATTGCGGGAGAGACGGAAAGAATGCACGCGACGCACCCATGTTCGTTTAGGAATCGGCGAGCCATGTTAAGGCTTGCAACGTCTTGACGTCAAGCCTGAACGCAGGTCGTCGATCTGGGGCGACGAATTCAAACGTATCGCTACCGAAGGCATCAAAACACTGTGACAACATGGGTTTTTTAGTCATTTATTGATAAGAAAATAGTACATACACATATAGCATTGGGTGACAGTTAGGTAATATGACAACGAACAATGTCATAGTGATTAATGTATGTCGTAGGGCTGCGTACGTTATAACTACGGTTCCGGTTCGGGTTTCACTATCGGGGTCCTCACCCTCTTCATCGAACGCTCACAGCCATGATTGTCATATCAAATTGTTCGCTAATGACTAACTTCGGCGACCACTGCGCTTACCCTACTCGATACAGAACTGGGGCAACAATTAGCGGGAATCACGCGACGGGCAGTTATCGGGAGCCGCTAAAATGATAACTGCTCGCTCGATGTTAAGTGCAAACGCTGGTTCGGACAAGCTAAGGGCGGCTAATCAATTACTGCGATAGAGTAAAGTTTATGGTCAAAAGTACACTTTGAGAATGCGAGGAGAAAAAGAGACAGTTCGAATTTGCTCATCCTAATCCTCAATTTGTACAATCACTTACTATGGTACACGATACGGATTTATATTGCACGGTACAAGGATTATACAATAGATTAACAAATCAATGACAACAATTCAGACAATTTATATAGGCAAATATTTATAGGTAGTACAACGGCTAAAGTACGAGTCATTCGAGTGACTTGGCAAGACAATAACCAAAAATTTGTCTCTGATTCCATGCCTGACACTATATCTATTGAATTATATCGGAGGCGACAATAAGGTAAATGTTTCTCTCGGTAACGGAGTCGCACGATTCATGGGACGGGATTTGGTAAACGTCGTCTAAGACAGGATTTCCCAATCAATCTTTGATAATCACTGGTTAAGTGTTAGAGGCGTTGTCTGAGCCCTTAACTTCCATCACCTAAATTGTCAAATTCTAATTTAATATTCTAACCTAGAGAATCCTATAAAAATTAAGGATTGCTGTGGATACCTAAATTCACGAGTGTGCTATATATAATTTTGATATACAACCTCACAAAGGATCTTCGCACTACCGCAATAATTGGAGGTCAGTGCGGAAACGCTGGGTCGTCAAAAATTTCGTTCTATGTATGGTGTCTTAAGCTGGCAATTGGTAATCTTAATTAGTCCTCACTCGAAACGAGGCACGCTACGGATGAGCTCGCGAGTATGCTATTGGCGAAGCAATAAGCCGCTCTGGGCTTTCCACGACTGAACCGGGTTGAACTACTTAACTTTCGAGACTCCGATACAGTCATGCTGCACTAATGAAACCAAAACCAGAAGAGAAACGAGAGAAATTACAACTGTGAATCTAAACCCAAGGATAAAATGCAACGGTGAAACTAAACCGAACTAGCTTAACGTTACTGTGTAAATTTGTGCTAAAACCTGAGCGGCTTTTACGCTGGTCGGGTTTAATTTTTGAACGAGCCGCGGTTTTGCCGAGCGCAATAGGTCAGATGGAAGGCCTAAAGGGCCTCTATTTTAATCATCAAAATTCCTGGACGGAATTTTGATTTATAAGCGATTGAAATTTTAGGTGGAGGCAAGCACTTTTTGGGTCACCGGGCAAACGAACCAGGTTGAGTTCGTTCAACCCTTTTGAAAAATCAAACTCAGACGTATTATCCAGCAAAGTTTAAACAAAATTCTTGGAGAGAATTTTGAAATATGACAAATTTAAGTTCACGGTGGGGTGTCCCAATTTGAGTCATCGGTTCATGTACCCGATCAGATATTAATGAATTTTATAACTTGATTTGATAAACTGAATCTTTACTTAGAACCTAGTAAATTTCACCAAGATTCCTGGAGGGTAAGCGTATCCATTCTCGATACATATTTGTAAGAGCTCGTGACACTACGTGCATAGAATCGCGAATAATACTTGAGATCAAAAGTAATGGTAAGGAGCGGTATGTTCAGTGTTCTATATAATATTGCACGGTAAATTCTAATTAAGCTCGGTCGGCTCAGGTTCAATTTCTACTCCTATCTCGACTCAAGAAATCAAGTAAAATTATTCATCGCGACTCTCACGATTTGTTAGGGCCTTAAATCGTGACCGAAGGGGTTCAGAATGACTTCGACTAGACAAGCGATTCGTTTACAGGCTATTCAAGATTATGGATCTGCTGGACAAGCTCGAGCGGGTAAGGTTAGTGTAAACGAGAAAGTACGGACAGGGAATCTCCTGCGGTTACGAACTGTGGTTCAACTAAATTTCCTTCATTGCTGCTAAGCATCGACGGTTCTCCCTATAGACGTTTTTTCCTGTGACATGTATACTACTCGGCTCCATGGCAAAAGCGGCTCTCTAACCGCACTTAAATACGTTAATCCGGTCTGGCAAGCAGTCCATCGCAAATGCAAAGCCAAAAGCGAGAAAGCCAGGTAAAATAAAATAAAAGCACACTGTAGACAACTTGCACTGGAGAGCAACGGAGCCGGTTTGTAAAACAGACGCAACTCCGTGCTGCCGAGGTCAGACTGAACAAGTTTTCTTAGTCGTGTAACGGTTCTACCTCTTAGAAATATTAGATACCTCCTCAAATCGTGTGGTATAATGTGGGTTTTTTCATGGGAACTATATCGCAGGGAACCTGGCTCTGTTGCGTTATCTATATGTGTTCTGCATGCGTTTGTTATGTGTATTATGCTTGAGTTGCTGGTTGTTTACTTTGGCACCTCAGTGTATGCGTATGTATTTAGCTTGTTTGTTTATCGAATGTTGTGTGAAATACGTCTATCGTGTGTGTAAGACTCGCAAGATTACATTGTTTACAATTTCAAAATGCCCAACACACTAAATTCATGGCTTATAGATAATCATAATCTGGCAAAATGGACAAGGGGATGGTTTGAGCATAGGGGGATTTCGACGCCAAATGCCATAGGGCACATTGTAGATTACTCATACCAAATTTAGCGACAATTGGCCCACCTGCTAAGCAGTTACGGACCTCATCCCCTCTGTAAGTTCTGGCGATAATAATTTTATTAATTCCTGGAATTATTAAGATTAAGAGAGTTTAAAATAATATAAGATTGTGCAATTTGTGCGCCAGGGCTATAGTTTATGTATCTATCGGATTTGAGTGTAAGCCCTGGCTGCCTTAACCATTACACATACATTAGCGGAAATGTAAGTGTGTTTCTTCTGGATTTTCAAAATTTGTTATGATTTAGGGATTCCGCGAATTTCGCAAAAACTAATTCTCTAACACAAAAATTAAAATTTGAGTTTGAGAGAGAATTTAATAATTCCAATAATTTCTCGGTCTTAACTGTGTAAACCACGGGTTAAAGAATCTTCTAGGTTTCTTGGCCGGGATAAAAGTTTATTAAGTCGGTGCACGCTGAGATTAAGTTCAGTTTTGCAAAAGGTGATCAAGCAAGTTGACGCAACCGCTGAAACTTTAGCAGTCGGTGTGCTTGTAATTGCTGTTTATAACGTAAGTATATGTTTATATAATTTGTTGCATGATATTATATTGGGGTGCAATAAATGATTGGGTGAACCTATATCTACTTACAAACACATATATGAAGAGGTCCCACCGCCACAGAACATTGCATAAATCGAAGTTTCAGGAAAGACATATACCCACACACAATCAACCAAGCACGTACGTTGTAATTCGACTTTAGTCAACTGTGCAGTCCCTAAGCCCTTATAACTCTAACTGAAGATAGGACTCACGCGGGCCACAGTCGCGACATCTAACCCCGGCTGTTTTACAGTCTCCGACCAACCGGAGACCATTTTACTTCAGACCGGAGTTCGGGTGTGTTCTGAAAATATTCAACGAAATTATATTTTGGGACGGCTTCCGTAAACCAGTGGTGGTCCTAGTCCAAAGGACATTCCTTCGGCGATTAAGGTAAAGGGTCATTAAATACAATTTAATTAATCTGTCTGGGGACGCTAAATTTTGGCAACCCTTCTTGAAACCCAGACCTCAGTTAACAAAATCGTCTCTTTTGAGACGATTTCCTCCAATTTTGCAGAAAGCCTAATCCTCAACTGTCCGCGTGCCAACTTTAACCTTATACCACAATTTCAGACCCAAATTATTTCTATTTTATTTATATTAAAATTTATTACTATTTACTTAATTGATATATTAATATAAATTACCTTAATATTAAGTATAGTAAGTGTAGTACTTTATTACTAAGTTCTTTCCAGAAAGATCATGTATTAAATTATATTACCTTATTATTTCGATATAGATGTTTTCCGATATATATATCAGGGAATAACCGGAACCGGAACCAGCAACCGGGACCGTCCATTTAAACCGGATCCGGAACTGGAACCTGGTCTTCGAAATTTATATATAGTAAAACAGATGATGGAAGAAATGAAGGTATAGTGGATTTAAAATGCATTAAAAATAACTTTTACATTAAATTTAATGTATTGCGATGGTATCATTGCCTTTCTGAAACTTTAAAGAGACTGAGGAAGCTAATAATGTTTATTTATCGATCAAATATGTCGGTTTTTGGACATTCAGAGCAAAAAAATGTCTTCCGCTATACACCACTGCGAAAAATCGAATGTGCTTACAAAGCTTGGAGCGTAGAATACACACTTTCGCTCTGTCTCCAGTCGCCTCCCTTTACTACACATACGTTTGTTGCATGTTCTTCTGTAGGAAACTTAAAATTATTGGTTTATATGATTCTAAGAGAAAATAATAGATAGAAGGTAATTTTCTGATCAGTGGTCAGAGACACTGTTTCGGCTAGCGTTGGACAAACAGTGCCTGTCAGTTAGATCATAATGATGATAACTTTATAATTAGAATGCTATAAATGAGACACACTCTGATGCTGCTTTCTAGCTGCGTTGCAGATAACGTTACTTTACTTCAATTTAGACTGATTTACCAAGTTTACAAGCGCACTGGCGGGTGCTTGACGCAATTTATGTTAGCCAAGCATACCCTAAGTACTTCTGCGTAAGCTATACTCCGTTACCGAGTTGGACCGGTTTAATTCAAACGTATCCCACAGACTTCTGGATGTGTAAAATAGCTGCTACAAGCATCGACCTGGCTGTAATTCAACAAACTCCTGCAGGTTATTATGAATAATTCCTGCTCAAATTATGTGCCCTACTTACGTTCCACACGACAAATTGGTTAGTTAATCTTTTCTTTTGTTTGGTTGTATTGGAGCTTGATCATTGTATAATATATTACATATGTTTGGATTACAGGATGAAGCAAAAAACGTGGAAAATTTCAAACAAAATTTTTAAACCGGAATTCCGGTTCCGGTATGGTTTTTGCATTTGCCGGAACCGCAACCAGAACACGATTTTCGCCGGAACCGGAATTTCGGTTACTCCCTGATATATATTATTGCTAAATTTATAATTTAATTATTAATATTTACTTATTATATAAGTATAATTTTCTTATTAATTAGTATGAAATAATAAATACAAACGCCAGACGACTTGCCAGACGTTATATATTTTATATAATTTCAATACAAAATCAATAATTATTGTTAAATTTAAAAATATTTCATATTGTTGATTCAATAAATATATAAATATTCTATTAATTTAATACTAAATTAATAAATACATAAGCTAGAATACTAAGTAAATATATTGCTTAACTTAAATAAATTTTACATTAAACTTATTAGTTAACTAGCTTTATTTACTTAAGAAATTTATTAATAGTTTTTTTAATAATACACTTATTTGTATTTATTACACTGGTAGACTGATATATAAACATATATTCTTATATATAGCGGGCAGTAGCTGTGTATACAAAACGTCGGAAAACAAACAAACGCAGGATCGGGAGTATAAAATGGGGTTCCGATCCTTAAAATACCTAGGTGGAACCAAGCGGGCCTCGGCATCATTTTAATACACGACACGTCAATTTTCCGAGCAAAATTGGATACCGGGCTCTTGGGCGAGCACATCTCAATTTATGGTAGAACAATCAAGCGCTTTAGGGACCTTCGGCATGTTTGGGGTGCTTTTTTGTGGGTCGAGAGGTAAATTTTGTGTCAGATTTAACAAAACACAACGATGGGTAACCTACACATCGTGAAAATTATCCCAAATTACATAAGGTTACGGTACCCAAAGCGGACACAGCGGGCCCATCCCGGGCTCAAACCCTATGATCCGGGGACTTATTTTTCTGATTTCCGAGAATACTCTTAATTATCGTTTAACAAGTTCGTGGGTCCCAACTGGATCTCCTCGCGACCGGGCTCTGTGGAAAGATCAAAGAATTTTGTACTAGAAAAGTACGTTCCCAGCAATTTCTCAACAGTCCCATCGTTATGAACCGGCACCGCAAGGATGATCAATTCCGAAGATTCGGAATTGACATTTTAAAACTTTTCTTATCAGCTAACTTAGCCAGTGAAAATGGACACTGCTTAGCTGATATTTTACTTGTGTCACAAATTTCCAGTGTATTTTGTAAACTTCTATACTGGTAAATTTGACAAAGGACAATGTTTACTAATAAATTTTGGGAATTTAACTCAGTTGCTGTTCGCTTCGGCGGACAGCTACAATTTTTTGGGAAGAGTACGGTATTAAAATGATCATGGTACAATACCTATATTGAATTGACATATACTCATGATAAATATGAGGGTACAAACTATCGTAACAGTATTAAGGCATGACAGGAACAGGTGCCAAAATACGATAATGATACAAGTTATAATAATCGTAATGATTCATGGTAACGGTACAGTGTATGTGATACACAACAACCACAAATGAGGCGGTTCGTACGATCAGTTCCTTCGTACGGTTATGACGACACATGACCTAGGCTTGCACAGATGAAGCCATCGGTTATTAAACCTTATACACACGAAATGGCGCGGGAAGGGGTCTCCAAGTTTGTTCAGAAGCGTTGTACTTGGGAGTTAGTCCCTATGGCGGGTCTTGGTCAAAACTCGTAAATGTTGTCCATTGGACTGATGTAAGGATTAATCAGACTCGTAACGATCCACCATGGATCTGTTACAAAAACAATATCTGAAGGTTTATTCAAATGTAAATTAATAAACTTACGGCGCTGAGATCTTTCCGCGCACCATAGCATCACTGTACCATTCTTCAACTGTCATTGTAGGTAAAGAAGGGTAGCCGAGGCCATAAACTTGTTTTTGAAGTCGCGTCTTTGTAAAGATAAACGGCTTCAATGGTGAGCCAGTTCGTGCCTTTAAAGAACTAATGAATACCATCGATATTTTCCTAAATATGAACTTCAGCTACGTCGTGCAAACATCAGTTTGGCAAACAATTCGACATATTGATAATTTTTGTGAGTAATTTGTGACCAATAGGTTCCCATAACGTCCATTTTTCAAAATTTTAAATAACTAGGATTTTGATGAGTAGCGAAATTCTGTAGCCGTCGCAGAAAAGACAGACAATACATTGACGAGTAGCAAATTCTCTTGCAATTCAGAAGTTGAGAGAAAATTCGCCTTCTAAGGTGGTACTAAAATCAACTGGAGCCCTAACAGGACCAGAGCTGCCGCTTTTGTGGCGGAACTGATGAAACAGTACAACATCACATCTTGCGAGACTGCCGAAAGCTCGATGAAAATAGAAAACATCCCGGCACCATCAACGCTATGAATGAACTATTCTGCGACCCGAAAACTGCGCTCCAATGTCTGTGCAAGACCGGCATCGCCTCCACTGTTGGTCGCCTATGATTGCCTGCGTTCGCAAGCTTGCAATCAAGAAGAAGAAAATTGTGGCAAAATATTATTTGGGTAAGCTGGCACAGCTTAATAATAGCATAAATATTTATGTTCGCTGATAGTAAGAACATTTCGAATAATAAATTGATTGGCCGTTCCTATGAACATACTATCGTTTTCAAGCAAAAATAAGGATTTACCCTAGAATTAAACAGCTTAACCAAACTAAACTGAACACAGAATATCGAGATTTGCATAGTTTAACAATAAGGAAAATAGTTTAAATATTTTTGTTCCAATTGAATGTTTTAAGCTTCGGATGAAGAAGGTCACCTGGCTTGGCGACATATCACAATCCATGAAACTACACCGAAACAAAGACCTTTCCCAAAATTCGGGCTTTGGATAATCCTAAAATTCCTTGATGTTAAAATGACGTTTGTTTACTTTATTCTGACTATTACAGCTACTGATAGAAAAGGAAATCGTTGGCAAAAAATACGCGAATAATTAGCGAAATTTTCACGACGAATTTGGTGTCACCTCTGTCAGTATGTACTGTACGAATATTATATAAATAATTCAAAATTGTTTGAAAAGCCGAAGCTATTACAGATTACACCATGTCAAAATAATACAACCATTTGTTAAACAAATCTATAACACAATAATAATCACAAAACGCTTAGAAACTAAAATTTGGTTTCAAAATGCAGTTTTTATTATTTAATCGGTACACCGTGCTGATTTGCGAAGAAAACGGCACTATTATACTATTTCCACAAAAGAAAATAGTACCAAAACATGCGAAGTAACATTTTCCTAAATTTACATATAAACTGTAAATATGTTGCAAAACTATAATGGGCTGAGCGGTTGAATGAATAATACCATTAGTGGCCCTTTAAGTTGCTATTGTCATTGCTATATAAATTCTGTCTATGTGAATTTTCATTGCATTGCCAACTAATTGGTATACCGACAATTCTTTTGCGAAATCTGAGCTATTGAAATAATGTGAGAAAAAATAATTCGAGAAAGATTTGGTTTTGTTTCTGCACGTAAAAGAAAAAGATCAATGCTACATGCAGTTGTGATCAAAGTTAAAATAATCAACGATATTTTGAAAAGAAGCGAGCGAAGCGAGCGGAGTTTTGACTGAGGGCGCTAACGGTAAAATCGTGAAAATTTATTTTTTGTCTGTTTCTGTTATTCATAACTCATCTTCGGATGGAATGGACTTCGATAATTTTTATTCAATAGCAAAAGTTACGAGGATGTACTCTTTTGTTGAACGCGATCTTCCGGGTCAAAACGTCAAAAAGAGGTTTTTTAAATGTTCTTTGCTAAATCTGGCCATATGGGAACAGTCTTTCGCAGCCCATATCTCGCGACATAAATAGACTTCGCATCCAAAAATAGAAACCACCATTGCAGAATCAGCTCACCAAGATCTACAACTTTGAAGACTTCGACTTTTTTGTGGGACCACTTCCTGGGCCGCTGTGTGTCTCAATATGGTTCATCGACCCTTGCCAGAAATAGCCATTTTTCAAATTTCGAGGTGTTATTGCTTGTTTTTACCTTACAACGAGCGCCTATTAGGTCATCAAGCAGGCTGGATACGATGGTTCTGCTATCTAGATTGCAATTTGACTATATTATACATTTTCTTGGGGTTTCAAGAGTTTTCTGGTCGACGAAGCCAATTTCCAAAATGTAGTGCGTTTTCATTTATCTGGTTATGTATTGCATGCAAGGCATCAAGATAGGTCTATATATAAGCCAGGGAATAACCGGAACCGGAATCAGCAACCCGAACCGTTCATCTAAACCGGATCCGGAACATGGTCTTCGAAACTTATATATAGTAAAACAGATGAAGGAAAACATGAAGGTATAGTGGATTTAAAATGTATTAAAAATAACTTTTGCATTAAACTTAATGTATTGCGATGGTATTATTGTCTTTCTGAAACTTTAAAGATGCTGAGGAAGCTAAGAATGTTTATTTATCGATCAATATATCGGCTTTTGGACACATAGAGCAAAAAATGTCTTCCATTATACACCTTGCGTATACTGCGTCAAATCCAATATGCTTACAACGCATGGAGCGTAGAATGAACACTTTCGCCCTGTCTCCAGTCGCCTCCCTTTACTACACATACGTTTGTTACATGTTCTGCAGGAAACTTGAAATTATTGGTTTATGTGGTTCTAAGAGAAAATAATAGAAGGTAATTTTTTGATCAATGGTCAGAGACACTGTTTAGGCTATTGTTGGGCAAACAGTGCCCGTCAGTTAGATCAAAATGATAACTTTCTAATCATAGAATGCTATAAATGAGACCAACTGTGATACTGCTCGCACAGATCAAAAAATACAATTCATTGCCAAGAAAGCAGTTTCTGGCTGCGTTGCAGATAACGTTACTTTACTTCAATATGGACTGATTCACAAAGTTTACAAGCGCACTGGCCGGTGCTTGATGCAATTTATGTTAGCCGAGCTTACGCTAAGTACTTCTACATAATCCATACTCTGTTACAGAGTTGAACCTGTTTAATTCGAACATACCCCGCAGACTTCTGAATGTGTAAAATAACTGCTACATCATTGACCTAAATTTGTTTTGTTAACGAACTCCTGCAGGTTAAGATGAAAAATTCCTACAGAAATTATGCGTCCTACTTAAGTTTTACACGGCAAATTGCTCAATTAATCTTTTCCTTTGTGTGGTTGTATTGGAACTTGATCATTCTATATATTGGCCTATGGGTCGTATATATGTATAATACATATGTTTGGGCCACAGATGAAGCAAAAATGTGGAAAATTTCAAACAAAATTTTAAACCGGAATTCCGGTTCCGGTATGGTTGTTGCCCTATGAAGGAACCGCAACCGGAACACGATTTTCGCCGGAACCGGAATTCCGGTTACTCCTTGATATAGGCATCAAGCTGAACACAATGATTTTGTTACGTAGTGTCCACTGTGCATATTTCATGACTTGTCGTGTGTTTTCAACGGGTGGAGGGTCAATGAACCCGATTTTCAGAATATAGTCTGTAGTATGGTTGTTGCCCTATGAAGGAACCGCAACCGGAACACGATTTTCGCCGGAACCGGAATTCCGGTTACTCCTTGATATAGGCATCAAGCTGAACACAATGATTTTGTTACGTAGTGTCCACTGTGCATATTTCATGACTTGTCGTGTGTTTTCAACGGGTGGAGGGTCAATGAACCCGATTTTCAGAATATAGTCTGTGTTCAGTTGTTTGGTTACGCATTATTGCGTATAGATAACCACGAATAATAATTGTCTATATAGGTTTTCAGGTAGTCTGAATACAATGATTTGACTATCTAGAGACCAGCACAAATACTTGATACTTTGTCAGGTGTTTTCGGAGGATTTAATGTCGACGAGGTTTTAGGGTATTCAATGGGTTCAGAGTTCAAGAGGTTTTAGGATGGTATAATCATCAAACACAGCCTGTTACAGGTCATTAACCAAAATAACTGGAAAATGAAACCACGCTCACTCAGTTTCACCCTCACTTGCCAGTTACTAGTAACAACAAACTATGACTAACATTGTCGGCTTGTTCCACACTGCTTAACTTAGCACATGTAGCGCAATTCGATTCTTCAACAGCTTTCTTTCGTCTGGCAAACGGGAGCTCAGCTGAAGAATAATTCATTAATTCATTGTTACAACAGTCCAAGACACAGACCCGCCTTTTTAATTACCAGTTCGATATTATTCAACTTGGCTCTCGAAATTGGGGTTGATGGCCCCTAGCATCGTCAAGTACCCCATGACAAAACCGGGTGCCGCCCATACGTGCCCCATGACAAAATTTTGGGCTCTCCCTGGTTCGCGACCGCTTGTCAAATTTTTTTGTTTCCGCCCGGTAAACGCATTTCAAATGACTTAAAATTTGATCAAAATTTATACTAAAATTCCGTCCTGAAGCCATAAATTTCATAAATTTGACAAAATTTGCTTCAAAATATATTTTTTCAATCAAAAGCATTTTGCCAGCGTTTTTGACACCGTTTTCTCTTGGAAAATGCCCCCCTGGCAAAATCGGGCGCCCCCTGGTTCCGAACCAGAGGGTCCCACGGTTCACGCTCCGTGTTAAAATTTTCAGCGAATAGAGAAAACCTTCTCCATAGCCCGCTATTGTGATACAAGTTAAATGAAGCTCGTGCTGAGCCACTACAAACCCACCTGCATTACACGTGTAACATATCCATGCTGGATCGTTACGAGACAGATTAATCCAGGCCATAGCCTAATGGACAACATTTATGAACTTTGGTTACAAACTGCCATCGGAATTGATTTCCCACAACAATAGCTCTGATCGAACTTGAAGCCATTTCCCCACACCAGCATATGTGTATAAAAGTTTCGTAATCCATGATCTTTCTTGTGCAAGTTTAGATTATGTGTCAATCTCCCCGTGTAAAGAACCGACCGCACGAGGTCCCATAGTCGCCTCATTTACAATCGTTCCGTATCGCAGACCATGAATCGCTATATGCGTAAAAACATTTTACTGTACCACGGTCGGCGTTCCTCGTTTTCATGATTGAAGTGTATGGGCATCGAATTTGTACTAAAAATTGCTTGATCACCGCATTATCATTATCGTTGTTGTGCATCATATCATACTATTTGCTCTTGCCATAAAGGCACTCCGTTATATACCTGATTTGTACCGTGTTACCATGACCATATTGATTGTGGTATATCTGATTTATACCACTGGTTCCTCTATATAATTAGTACCATGATTGTATTGATCCATATTGCTGGTAGTAGCCATAAAAGCACTTAACTGTATATATAATTTGATTGTACCATTGATATTACTTCGTATTGATATTCCATTATGTTAGTTATCATTGTGTTAACTGTAAGCGTGTTGCTCGGTCGGGTTGGTAGGGTACATCGCCTATCCAGACTCGCCCTTTTAGTGCATTGCTTTGTTGATTTCATATATTTTATGCGTATTATATAAATGATTATTCGTGTTTGGCGAGGCACGTGAGGATTGCTTGCCATTCCCGACCTGTGAATTGATAGAGCGGTCCGACTCCCGAACTACTCCAAAATTGTAGCAGATTGGCATAACCTGGCGCGATAGCACTAATGTAAATTTAGCCCGATTTGGATAAAATAGTTGGTCGTGATGGGAACCGTATCGACCGTCCTCACATGTGAGGACCACAAAAAAAGTTAGTAACTGTTCTCTTTATAGCGAACAGCACATAAGCTAAATTTCCAAAATTTGTAAGTAAAATCTGCCTCTTACCAAACTTACCAGCGTTGACTTTAATAACTTACACTGGTAAATTGTGAAGTTGCACAAAATATCAGCTACCAATAATCATTTTCAGGCTAAGTTAGCTGATAAAATGAAATTTAAAATGTCAATTCCGAATACTCGGAATTGAGGCCTTTGGCGGTTGCATCCCATAACTCCGGAACCGTTGAGAAAACTTTGGTAGAGAGCAGAACCTTTTTGATATAGAATTTTTCAGATCTTTCCATTGAGAGCGGTCCCGTGGAAATCCGATCAAGATCGACGGACTTATTAAAGAATCGTTGTGGATACCTCTGAAAATTGAATGAAAATCGTAATTACACTTAGTTACTTTTACTTAATCACATATGTGAGTATATAAACGTTATATTTGAGCTCCGTGGATCGAAGGCTTCCGTTTGAATTCGAAATAAATTGTGCCTACCTTGGGTACAGTACCCCTTGAAATTTAAGAGAATTTTTCCCATAGGCGTGTAACCCATCATGGAGTCGCCTCACTAAATCCGACACAAAAATATGCCTCTCACCCCACAAAAAACTTAAACCGAGCCCGCTAAAGCAGTCTAAACTCTTGAATTATTTATCGAAAATTCCGATGGGCTCTCCCAATAGCCTGGTTTATCTTTTTCGATCTGAAAGTTGACATGATAGATGATGTTGGAGTAGCCGGGTCCGCTTCCGAGGCCCGTTTGACACCCCGGACACAACCAAGCGAGTGGGACCCTTTTTTGCATCCTTCGCCCCGCGTTTGTTTACTTTACAGCGTCTTGTTTATATGGGCGCCAGTCCTAAGTATATATATGTAGGCTTATATAGAATTAATACAAAAATTTCGATATTAAATTTATTTAGATTTATATTTAATAGGTAAAGTATTACGAGGGTAATACGACAAAGCCACCTAAGTGACAAAAATTTAGTTTCGAGAAAATGTGATTTATTTATTCCTTTCTATGAACGTTTCGTCTTATTAACATATACCAAGTATGAACAACGGCAGGTAGGACACCAATACAGAGTAACACAAATTTTGGCAAATTGTCAAGCTTAGGTCACTTGCGTGGGTTTTGTCATATCGTTCACACAGTATTTCAATTACAATATTATAGCACTTACGCAGTTTCCCAGCTTAATACTTTTACAAACATTTGGACAAAATAAAAATTTTTGCTTAGCTATAATAACAAGTACATCATTTAGCCTTGTCTCTGTAATACCGCAGATTATTGCAACAAATAGCATCACAGTTCGGAAACATTCGAAATTTTCTTAACAAATTTAAAGTTAGAGTTGGTCGCATTGAAATGACAGGAACCATCAGACAGTTATGATATTGAGCAGTTAGTTGAAACATCATTTGAAGTTTCTGAGACGTAAATACTAGTCAAGAGCTTTCGACAAAATATTCCACACGATCTACCACGCGGTCATCACATGGCAATTTTTCGTAGAAAGCTCTGTAAATATTGTCGATTGCACAATGATCCACCAAAGCCAAGAGATCTGTTTTTTTCGCGCGCAAAATTGCTAGCGGAGCATCGTACACGTTTTACTAAAACGATTCCCCAGTGTTAGCGGTCTTACTACGCGATTTCGGTTCGCATCGGCCAATTTTACTTCTCTGAATGTTGTATCCGAATAACTAGACTTACAGAATATCGACAGGGGCGAATCTTTGCGGTATTGCAGCCATTTTGTAGTCATGATGGAAAATTTTTCCCCATCAATATTACATTAGTAACTATACGTTCAGCGAAATCCTTCACATTTTTAAACTCGTTCTGTTCAACGTGAACAACGCGGTACGGGTTCTTCGACCTAGCGGAGACAATTATGTTATCCCAGTCATCTGGAATACTGACTTTCTTGTGTCGTTTCGCAACCTCGATCGCAGCGTGCATGGAATCACATTCCATATATATAGCTGTGACCAGATTCGAGGAACTTTTGGTCAATCTGCGGCAATGCAACACAAACGTTAATGTTCCGGTTTGGCCCGGAACCCGTGCCTGAAAACAACGATACAGTGTGTACATTTGGTGGCCGAGATCTAATATACATTAGAAGAATACTAGCAATTGCGGTGGAACCTCGTTTGCCAACGGTTTCGTCCCACAAATAGCAGAACGCGTTATTCGGTGACGCTTGTTCATAAATTGTTATATTATTTACACACAAGTTCCTGCGGTACTACATTTGCCACACATCAGAACATGGCGTATATAAAACAGACTGTAAATCAAACGTCAAGCTTTTATGTGTATCGTCATCAACAGCAACTTGTTTGCGATTCGCCTTTTCCTGTTGGGCTTCACTATGACGCAATCGATGGGGAATATGTACATCTGCATCGTATCGTTTTAATTCGTCTCCACTTAAATCATTTTTATGTTCGCAGGTCAAGCATCTGTCTTTCTTTGGTTGATAAAAACCAATGTTGAATTCGCTGTTCATAATCTGAATGTACACTTGCTTACCATAGCACTTGCTATTAGTGCTTTCACACCTTTTTATACAGTTGGTATAATTTGGTTTTATTAAATGGCGGATATAAGTATACCCTGTGCGAGTCTCGACGTACGAAATGCGGCGGTATAACCGGAAAGCTCTTTATATGGTCAGTAATATTCTTGCGGTCAGCGGCAGACATCTTGTGCTTTGGAGTATGCCTGCCGCGTTGATCAGCCTTGACAAGGTTTCCTTGTGGTCCTCGACCTTGACGATCGGTCCTAAGTACTGAATCATTAGTTACACCGAGCGTTCTAAGAAAAAAGTCTGCCAAACACGTACAGCTATGTTATTTTTGCTGAAGCTATACTCATAGGCAGAGGTACGGTGCTTCGTTTGTACTTCTAATCGCCTTCGTTTTATTGGCAGTTCCGTCATTTTATGTAACATAAACGCTTTTTGCTTTTCAATGCAACCGAGCAAATAATAATCCGAACGATCGTCTTCGCTAAAATTGTTGCCACATTTATAACGGCCTTTGCATTCGGTTGGGAGCGGAGCTTTCGCTTCTACCGTATGGCCACTGGAATTGATATACGCTTTCCCCGATTGCTTAGCGATTTTCTGCTTATTCCTTTTCTATTCCGTTGGATCAGCTATTTTGCGACGCCTTGGTTGTTGCCGTGAAATGTCGTTGTCTGTACTAGATTCACTACTATGCGTATCTGAATCACTTGTAACGTCAGAATCGAAATCGCCAGGACAATACGTTGAGTCATCGAAACTATTTTCCATATCATCGACGGATCGATAAGGGCAAGTGGCTTTGTCACCGCTATTAGTGGACTTATCATGTACAACCCCGACATTAAATCCTTGAGTGCTGTCGTCGTGATTCGTGTGTAGTTGATCACCGATGCGAGAAGCTGCTGACTGATCATCGCTTTGAAAGCCACGCGTTCTAGAATTATAATTGCAATGTTAAAGTAAGTCATTGCGGTAAGTTGTGATGGTATTCTCCATTGCAACACGTTAATTCTCATTTATCCATCCTCGTCATAAATCCTTCTAGTGCTAGGTACTCGCCAGCGAGGGCTAACGAGTTGCAAAACATGAGCACCTCGGCCCAATTCTAGCTTCTAACTTTTCATATTTTGCCTTCTTAATACGTGGTTTCAACAAACTACTCGCTTCTCTCACTCAGCTTCAAATCTTAGACACCTATTCACAATTTTAAGGACAAGATATAAGGTATGCCTCTCTACACAAAAACGTGGGTTGGATCAAACATTGATCAAGCTACCAAATAAGGTGAAACTTTCAAACACCAAAATAGCTTATGAAACAAGATGCTTCGCTTCTGACGTTAGGTTTCGCGCGCATTGTCTCAACGATTTGGAAATGTGCTGATTTAATCAATATTTCATAAATATCACAATAGCTTCCCTTTTAAATACTGCGGTTAGGATTGGTTATTTTTAGCTTGGTTAGGCTTAAATTTGGAAACAAATTTTATCATTAGGAATGAAAATTCATTAGAATTAGAATAGAAATCGCATTTTATATGCGAGTCCCATAGGCACGACCTAGTTCTAATAGGTTACAAAAGTAGTAACCCAACGGTTATATTACACTGGGCTCTCCAAATTGGGGTGGTGGACCTCCTGGCATTTTTTGGCTCTTCCTGGTTCAAAACAGGTGCTCCTAGCAAAATTTTGGGGGACCCGGTCATTGCCTTTTGGCAATTTTTTTTGTTTCCAATCGGTCCGCAGTACATAAAAGTTGATCAAAATTTGTACTAAAATTCCGTTCAGAAGCCAAAAATCCGGTAAATTTTGTCAAAATTTGCTTCAAAATAGCTTTTCCTCTCCATCAAAACCGTTTTGGCAGTGTTTCTGACACGATTTTTTACCGTTTTTCTCTTGGAAAAAAGCTCCCTGGCAAATTGGGAGCCCCCGATTCATGCCCCCCTTCAAAATTGTCAACGAACTGAGAGATATAGGGATGTATATAAGTATTTTGCTACTATAGGCAACAAAATTATCACCACGTGATATTTTTTCAAGTCTTAGCGGATATGATTATGGAAACGCCAACGTAACACAGACTGCTTCTTCCTTATACAAAGATTATTCATGATTAATTAAAACAAAAGTATCTGTTAATCAGAAATATCTTTATCATGTGCGACTCACTCTGTGACCGCTGATGGCATTGCACAAACTTTTTGAACCAAAGAATCGAGTAAGAGGCAACATCGAAATGCTTCTATGTAATCTAGCTTTTCCGAAGGACACACATCGGACGTAGGCCAGTTTTCACACAGAATTCGAATTTTGCCCGGGACAACCGTGGTAAACTGAATACTCTCCAAGGTGATCGATGGCTTTCAAGAATAATTTGGACAGATTTGATTTGCGTAGAATTTCGGGCAGTTGTGAGTTGTTGAATGGCAGGATGGTTGATCGAGGCCGAAATGAATAATTGGCTTGTCCGAACCACCATACGAACAACTGCTGTTCTTGTGGTTTTTCTGTTATAACACTATTCGGATCCGTTATAATGGCGGGCCTGTAGTTACGCGGATTTAATATCGACGACCCGACTGTAAAAAACGTTAACTGCATTTTTTTAATAATTTTTATGGACGTTTAAAGTTTTTGATTTGCCATAACTTTTGGGTTTTAAGAGATACGACAATGTGATATGTATCCGATTTGAAGATGTTACATTGCTCTCTACGATGAAATGCTTTTTTTCCAAGAAAATAAATTCGGTGACGCTCGAGGATCAATGATGCAGTAAACGTTTTTTACCGTCGGACCTGACGAATTATTTTCAGACAGAACCCCGCTGGTGAAAAGCGATACATGTACTATGCGAAAGGCTAAAGGTACCCGGTAGTCACGGTATATGCATCACTTAAAGCTTACATTGGGTCCATATAGTCAATCCGATCTGCCGCAGTCTTCGTGAACGTATCGCGCATCATCAATGTCTTGTTGGACCTGCAGGCTATCGTAAAATCCGGAATATTCGCGAGGAATCGCGCCCGAAGCCAATAGTTCCAGCAAATCGCGTCGTTTATCCTCCGATACGGCCAGTTGCTGTTCGTAGAGGGCTGTTAGGGCAGCGTCGTCGTTGGGAATTTGGATGCTTTTGAACGGCTTTGTGTAGTCGTACTTGACTGAGATTGAAGGAGCACCCTTTTCCACTTTGACAACCCGAATTTCCCGCCATCGGATCACTTTACTTGCGCTTCCGACAAGGACATCAGCAAGCGCTTTATAGTCATGAAAGTCGCCATGTTTCAGCGGGATAACCTAAACAATGTTTTGCAGAATGTAATAAAATGGTAATAAAACGGTTCTAGGTTTATGCTTTGTTTCTTTCATGAAAGCATTTTACGATTATCAAACAGACTGCAATTAGGATTTAAGGTCAGAATCAAGCATCGGTCAGTGTGTGAGCTAGCATCGAGCGATCTTCGAGTTAGCACCGAGCGATCTGCGAGAGCGCCGAGCGATACGCGGGGGAGCAGCGCACGTTTATGGCACGTAATGTAGAAAGTTAACAGACAACCTTTTTACTTACCTTGTAGATAGAGCCAGCTACGTCGTCGTGGCTGCATAATAATTAGTACTTACCTCGATGTACTGGGTTCGAGAGCGAGAGGTTCGGGAGGATAGATCCAGAAGTACGCGAAACAGAAAAGGCCCATAATTGAGAATAGCAAATTAAAGGTACGTACTATCGGATTTCTTACCTCATAGTCAGGATTTCGAGCCTTTCGAATCACTTCGTACCACTCGGTGTAGGCGTATATTTTCTTGAACCGGCTGGCGCTTTCGATACGAGCATGGATGGAATCAACCTCCATCTTGGTGTGCCCCGGCTCCAAGTAGGTGATGGTGATGGCATCGAGATGAGAGATCGAGTTGACGGCGTGAACCATCATCGCGACGACCAAGGAATTCTTGTTTTGCCCCGGGCAGGAGTCGCAACACAGGGCAACCTCAGAGATGTGTGTCGGAAGGGACTCCAGGAAACGACTGACGCATGTGGCAATCTCGCTCGCACCACGAGCCCCTTCGGTTTCGGGCCAAATGAAGTTGTGGCCGGCATGCGTTTTGTGGTTGAAGACGGTTAAATTGTAGACGTTCAGCTTCCGGCGATAGTAGAAGAGGCTAACATCGGAGTGGGGTGTGACGAGAACAGATTGCAGGTCGAATGACGCCTGCACGAAGTGTTTATCGGTCTTGCTGCGGATTTTGTCCAGCTTTTTGAGAGACTTGACCGCATCGCGTCGCAGGATGTGGTGGTCGTACACATCGCGCTTGTATACGGCATAGTTACAATCGTTCACTGCTTTTAAATGCTGTTCATTATTGCATTTAATACAGTTATCCTTTTTCGGTTTGTGAAAGCTCAAGTTAAAGGTATTAAAAACCTTTGTATAGGTATCGATGCCGAAATGTGGGACTTCAGGGTGCACTCGAAAAAACTCCCGGTGCATCGCGGCAATTGACAGGCCGGGGTCAAGGTAAAGACGGCTGCTGTCGGCCCGACAGTAGTGGGATGGGACTTTATCGAACGAATTGATGTGGGCCTCAATGAGTTGCCGGGTCTCCTCTGGTAGCTTATTCGGTGGCTCCTTACGACCGCGCTGATCCGGTACAACACGGACTTTATTCGGGGTGGCATTCTTAACAGCTTCTGTGACCATCGTGTTTGAAATGCGGAGTGTATTCCGGAAGAACAGGGCACAGACCCGATGGCCATCGCATTGCTCCGGGCACGAGTTTATGCACTCGAGGGAGTAGGTGATGGTCACCGTCCGGCTCCGTTTAGCATCGGGCAGTTGGCGTTTGGGTTTTTGTGCTGTTGCGTGGTTCAGGAGAAAGTCTTTTCGGCGACTGAAGTCCAAGTTCCAGAACATGGTGCAGATGGCAGCTCTGTCTGGCTCGGAAATGTGATCGGAACATCGCAGCGCACAGTTGCAGGCACGGGCAGGAGTTTTCGCGGCAATCGTGGCAGCGCGCTTTTGAGCTCGTTTCCAGCTCTGCGGATTTTTCTGTCGCTTCCGTGTGAGGCCTTTGGGGTTGACTTCACGTGGCTGAAAATAATGAAACATTAATGAGAAACTTGTACGTTATAGCATTGTACGCATTAACTTGTACGTTATCTTCAACTTTCACTATTGGTTTCATAAAATCCCACATCTAGCAATAGGCAGGTCAACTAACGACACGAGTTTCAATCCATCCATTACTGCCAACACAGGATCCAAATTATCAATTTAATTTAATTTAGTAGTGTAGTAGTTGGATTATCTCTGGACATGCGACGCGTACAATCAATGCTGATGGACCACCATTTCGCAATTAATAGTTCTGAGCGTGATATGTCCGGAGCCCCGGACACCGCTCGGTCGCGTACTGTAGACCGATTCTAATTACTAACTACTTCCACTTACTTCTTCACTATCGTCTGAGTTAACATCATTGCTGGCGTCGCCTCGGGCGCCATCGTCATTTCAGGCGCCAGCGCAATCACCATCGCCGGCGCCCTCGTCATCGCCATTGCCGGCGTCATCGGAATCGCCGTCGTAATCGCCATCGGAATCGCCATTGCCGGCGTCATCAGAATCGCCATCGCCGGCGTCATCGGAGTCGCCGTCGTAATCGCCATCGGAATCGCTATCACCGGCGCCAGCGTAACTAGTATCAGAGCGGTCGCCGTCGCTGAATTCATCGTGTTGGTCGTGAAACTTCTTCTTGGGAGGTTCATTCACGGTGCTGTCGCTGCTATGCTTCCTATTATCAACACTTTCATTATCAGCATCATTATCCCCGTTATTTCTATTAGTGCTACACTTTTTACTGCTACTCTGCTTGTTACAGTCAATTAAGTCAGTTATGCGTGAAAACCCATAATCGACGCAGTATTCCCGGAGGTCAGCGATAGCGGACTGGAATGCCTGCGTTTTGTTATCGAAATACTGGACATTGTCCTCGAATGGAAATATGCCGGAATTACTGATGACGTTATAGTCTTTTGTTCCAAAGAAATATACGATCTGCTGCCCCGGACCCGCTCTCAAACTCTTAGCAGCACCCTTAGCTGGCAAGTCAGCAACAGAACATATTTCTGCCGGCCAGTGTGGCCATCGGCCCATTTTTACCCACACAATATTACCGGGTTTTAGCACAGACATTATTACTGCTAATACTAATTCAACCTGTCTAGCAAATGCCTGAAAAAACAAAAGATAAATAAAGATCGTGTTCGGGGATCTACAGCTCGAATCAACAAACTGTAGATCCCCGAACACAGGTTTCCTGCCTGAAAAGTAATAGTATTATACAATATACACGAATTTAGGCATTCAGAATGAACTGTCTGAATCCAAAATACCTGGAAACGTTTTTGAAATCATAACGTTTTTTACCACCGATAATTTTTTAGGGTACACTTATCGTTTTTGGTTACTATAACATCCTTTTAACATAACGTTTTTCACCACCGGCAATTCATATATTTTTCTGCGCAGTTATCGTTTCTTGTTTCAAACCCATATCTCAAAATCTTGCGACGGGCGAAGCTTAGTGCTTTTCACCATCGTGTTCTCCGTACTCGATTGTATAAGATGCACATCTTAACTCCAGAAGTGAAAAAATTGTCAGTTAACGTTTTTTACAGTCGGGTCGTCGATA